>JAOTOM010002849.1:0-60000 GCA_034440615.1 Ashinkailepas kermadecensis | reverse complement strand
TATATATATATCTATATATATGTATATATATACATATATATATATATATATATATATATATATATATATATATATATATATATATATATATATATATATATATACATGTATGTACATATATCGCATATCTAAAGGATATGGTATGTCGTCTGGACTCAAGTCTTTCGTAAGAACTCTGTTCATATCACACCACGGACCCGCGGGGAAATACTGAGGAGCACGTCTGAGGCTATTTTATGTCGGCATGAAATCGATAATCTCACGATTTAGCATCGCATAGTAACCTTGAGTTGTTGCGTAAGATGTCTTGGGCTATTGTCAGCACGATCTTCATCCTTGCATAAGTCAGTGAACTCTGCAAGGCCAAGGGCCACTTAGCCAGGCTAACCAGGGAGGACGCTATATATCTGAAGATGCTTTGGCTTTTTCAGGTTGGGGCTTGCGTTCATTGACGCTTACCCGGAGGACACAGAAGCTAACAATTTTGGGTACCAGCTCAAATATTAGTCGGTGACGTCACCAATTTGGTGTGCTCTGAGCTGCAGTCATTGCATCCAGATGTAGCTTATCACACGCCGTTCAGTTGTCAAGCATCAAGAGCCATTCCGGTAGCCGTTCAACTTATTATTTATGCATACTATCCTTGTGGTGTTCACTTCAACTCTCATTTATGTCGAAATCAGATCTCTTGCCTCATCTAAAAGATCAACCGCTGACCCATTGGATAAACATTAAGCACGATATAGTCCACATTTGGCCAATTGCGAAATGATGCATGCGTAGCAGTACACTGGTCCCTTATTTTGTTGCTCGAAATCACTTAATTTGGAAAGGCAGGGGGCATCCATGCATTGTAAAATAGGAAAATAGCCGTGCATGGTCGAGGGAAAGGGCTCATGTCAACATCATGTGCAGAATCGAAATAGACATCTTGGAGATTGGCAAGTTATGCAAATGCCAAATGAAGAGATGTTAATTTAGCGTACGGCAATAGCTGGCTACAACAGTCAGCGATACTAACGGAGTGCGCTCTTCGCATAGGTCCGCCTGAGGAAGAGACTATTAAACCATATTATCTAACGGAACCCCTGTATTTGTATCAGTTCGGGCATGCAAGACATTTATGAAAATATAGTTATGTCATTTAAAAAAACAGGTTAGCTCATCATTGAAAATATTCTTGTAACGAGTAGGGCTTGTTGCACAGATGTTCAACCCGCCATCGGCACTGGAATTCCAGTTCCAGGACATATTCAAACGAGAGGTTAATGCCACTCAATGAACCGTTGCCATGCCGCGGCGTTATCAGATCAGTTGTAAGCGGACCATCCCATCTGGTATCTATATATAGGTGCACCTGCATTCAAACCAGTTCGGCGATGAAAGAACAGATCGCAGGCCAGCGGTCTCACCAGCCGAGCCATTGGCCGGCTGGGTCATCATGCAATCCGGCCAAATTTGCAGTCGATCCAAGTGCTTCTGTCGTAGTGGCCAAGTTTCTGTGGCGGTCATTTGGTGAATATCGAAACTCCAGGCTGTTACGAAAATATGTGAATAGAAGATCACTTTTTACTGGAGAACCGCAATCCGCAAGCCACCACATCGTAGCAGAACGTATAGGGGAGCGTTCATAACACACAAGGTTCATTTACTTCCAAAGTTCACAACCACGGAAGCTCACAACTTGTCAGGATTAAACATCTCCGAAAATCTAAATAAACTCCAAAACGGCTTTGGATAGGCTGCAATCATAGACTCCACGGTTCATAACATCCAAGGATCACCCCCTTCTAAGCTGCGCTAAAAGGGAGCAGCCATAAACCCTAAAGTTCATAACCTCCAAGTATCATAACCTCCGAAATAGCTCCACAATTGCCCGCTAGAGGAGTCGGTAATGCCGTTGGCTGTGAAATCTGTCACATTTGTCTCCAGCTTCTGTCAACAGGTGGTAGAAATGCATCGACACGATCCGCCGGCAACTTCTTGGATGTGGTCTGGTGATTCTGTTTCTGGTTCAAAACGCATTTCTATCGTACCAAGCGTTGTGACGCCAGCTCTGCTTTATAACGTTTTTTGTGAAAGGGGGGGGAGGATGCTGTCGATCTGCCGGCCCGACCGGCGATGAATGAGTCCAGAGCCTGCAACGTCCGCTGGCCCTGTGCCGCGCACCTATCGAAACGCAAAATATCGAGTTGAAAAGTATCGAAAGCAAGGTATTGAGGCCACAACATTTTCAATGCCTTAAATATAATGCGAAATATCGAATCGGAACATGTTGAATTCGTAACATATTGAACATTTAAAATATATAATCGCAACAGGTTGAATTCGCAACATATTGAACACTCTAAATATCGAATCGCAAAACATCGAATGCACCAAATATTAAACACGCTAAATATACAATCGTGAAATATCCAATGCGCAAACTATAAAGGAGGCAGAACATCGAAACAAGACTACGTTAAGCTGCCCAGCCAAATCACTCATATCACGTCATCTCCCCTGCCTAAATCCCCATTATCATGGTTGTCAGTCGCTTTATGAAGTTGGTTGGGGGAAGGGGGCAAATTACATTGATGGTCAAAGCTGCTCCGAAGACCAGCCTACTGCTGATTGGACCCGGCCGGTTTGCAGGTTCTCAGGCTGGCCGGCCAGCCGGCGAAGGATGTTTCCCCGGTGTGCTTATCAGTGAGGTGTGGGTTATCAGCTACAGATAATACACAGCCCAAATCAGACGCGGCGAGGGCTGCGATGCAACTTCAACAGGGGAAGGGGAGGAGGGAACGATATATTTTTCCTCACGCCGCGTTTCCACGCCATAGCTCTATAGACCTTAATGTATGCAGCGAGGTCTACAAACATGTGCTTAACAGGGAAAATATTTGTCGAACTAAAATAAACATGTTACTAAACACTAGGAACGTGAGCGTAGTTTGAGCACATGCAAAACATTTCATACGCATGCATATGTTTATGCATAACTGCAAAATACGATCGTAAAGATCGGGTCTCAGTTATGTTGCAATGACGCAAAAATTTGCTCATCATGTACAGATTCTTGCTATATATATATAATATATTATAATGTACAATGTACATGCATGATCATGCATATTGTAAAAGCCGGCCCCGTCTCGGGTGGTCTTTTTACGCCCGCAACCTGTCTGAGGTTTAACGCGGGTCGTGAACAACCTTCGCATGACAGCGCACCTAAATTTTGCACACCTTTTCCCACATCAATTTGGCATGTTGTGTCAACACTTTGAGATCAGGTCGTCTAAGGTGAACGAGTTATTGAAGGTCAAGTGAGGTCACCGCCAAAAATGTTCAACCAGTCGTTTCGCTTTAACGGATAAAGATATTTTATTGAAACTTTCAGCGTTTGTTTATCTTTAGAGATGCAATGAGACGCACCAGAGGAATGTTTGCTTTTCGTTTTTGATGACGTATTAGTTTTGTATATTTGCGCATGAGGGCTAAAATCGAAGATACTGACAAGCATTTTTTATTAGTGCAAGTTCACTTCAAGCAACGTTTTGCAGTTCGCTCTATCAATTAGAAAAATACAAATTAAAGAAAATTGAAAACTAAAAATTTAGAAAACTAAAAATTTAGAAAACTAAAAATTTAGAAAACTAAAAATTTAGAAAACTAAAAATTTAGAAAACTAAAAATTTAGAAAACTAAAAATTTAGAAAACTAAAAATTTAGAAAACTAAAAATTTAGAAAACTAAAAATTTAGAAAACTAAAAATTTAGAAAACTAAAAATTTAGAAAACTAAAAATTTAGATAACTAAAAATTTAGAAAACTTAAAAAATAAAAATTTGATTTTGGGTGGGCAAACATTTCAGGGCCATGGTTGATTTCGACGCCCTTTCCTTATTCCAAATAATATTAGTTCTTTAAATCTCCCCTAAATGAACTCCCCAGAGACAAAAACATGTTATTCGTGATCAAATAAGCCCGACGTCTATTTTTTTAGGTGATTTTTTGTGGGATACAATTTTAGAGGTGGTTTCGGACCCTACTCGTCGAGCACTTTCCGATAACACATCCTTCGGTTTCGTGAGACGCTTAGTTTGGATATTAGAGGGGGCATGTATCGACCCCCGCCCAAGACGGGGTGTGAAAATCTGACCGGATAAACCGGAAGGGGATAACATAATAGAGAACGGAAGTAAACATCCCTAAATACTGTAATAAATTTTACATATTCCCGAAGATGTTCGGACTGCCGACCAGAAACCAGCTCTCGCGTCACATGGCCGGGTGTCCCCCACCCCAGCATGTCAAGATCGCAGCTGCTGCTGACTCTAACAAGAAAACAGACCCGTGTGCAGGTCCCGTCATGGGCGACACTGCCGTGTGCAGGTCCCCGTCAGGAGCGACACTGCCGTGTGCAGGTCCCCGTCAGGAGCGACACTGCCGTGTGCAGGTCCCCGTCAGGAGCGACACTGCCGTGTGCAGGTCCCCGTCAGGAGCGACACTGCCGTGTGCAGGTCCCCGTCAGGAGCGACACTGCCGTGTGCAGGTCCCCGTCAGGGGTGACACTGCCGTGTGCAGGTCCCCGTCAGGAGCGACACTGCCGTGTGCAGGTCCCGTCAGGAGCGACACTGCCGTGTGCAGGTCCCCGTCAGGGGTGACACTGCCGTGTGCAGGTCCCCGTCAGGAGCGACACTGCCGTGTGCAGGTCCCCGTCAGGGGCGACACTGCCGTGTGCAGGTCCCCGTCAGGAGCGACACTGCCGTGTGCAGGTCCCCGTCAGGAGCGACACTGCCGTGTGCAGGTCCCCGTCAGGAGCGACACTGCCGTGTGCAGGTCCCCGTCAGGAGCGACACTGCCGTGTGCAGGTCCCCGTCAGGGGTGACACTGCCGTGTGCAGGTCCCCGTCAGGGGTGACACTGCCGTGTGCAGGTCCCCGTCAGGGGTGACACTGCCGTGTGCAGGTCCCCGTCAGGGGTGACACTGCCGTGTGCAGGTCCTCGTCAGGGGCGACATTGCCGTGTGCAGGTCCCTGCATTCAGAAGTAATAATGCCATCTGGAAATCCCCGCTCGCAGGTTACAGAGAAGTATAAATACTGGCGCATTTCGCGGGAGCTTACTAACATGCACATAAATAGATATCTGAATTTTACGAATGCATGCATGGGAGGCTAAAGTGGAAATGAGTAATTGGCCAGGTTACAGAAGACATAGCATAGCGAGTAATGACGCAGTCCATATGTGCATTTCGGTATCTGTGTCCACTGATTTATCCAAAATGATTATGACTGAAAAAATGGCCAACAAATGCTGCTCCAATGACAAAGACAAAAATAAGCAACATGGCCACCTGGCACTGGTAGCATGACCAGGTAAATGGTCCAGGGGGCCATGCTATTGTCTTTAGTGTAGGTAATAAAGTGTCCCTCCAATAGGTACAGGCTGGGTCAGCACGAGGCAGGTGCATACTGTTTCACGCGAAAACTGGGTGTTCATTATGCTACAGCAAATTAGTATGTCTTATTATATATGTATATATTGAAGATGGAGGCCATGGAGGCGCAACACTTACTGTTCGAGAAAATATGAACAGCATGATGTTTGAGTAGATCTACACCCCGATTTTCTGTCTCTTTGCAGGATGCTTCTTCCCCAAATATTTGAAAGAAATGTCAGACACTAATGGTGTCACCGGATGGGTGAAGAACACCAAACAGGGCACAATATGCGGTAAGCTGCAGTGCCTGAAATCACGGGTGGATGAAATGTAAGTGTGGCGGTCGCAAACAAGTGTTTCACCACTTTCAGCTCCCAGATTGGGTTAACGCGCTCATGTGCGTGCGCGTGCGCCTCCGAGTGTACGTGTAGGTGTGTTTGTGTAGCCGTCGCCACCTGATTGGTTACCATCTCTGTTTCCATACATTCATGGCCAGTCTCCCTTCCTTCCAGTTCGTCCACCATTCTGTGGCGTTCTCGGTGTTCCCCAGGAGTCCCTGAGAATCCACAATGTGCCTCAATACATCCAAGAATCGAGGGAATCCTCCGGCTTCCGAGGGTAATCCCTGAGTTTCGGCCGCATTCGCCGATACTCATGGTCAGGGTTCTCAGTTCGCTCCTGACAGACCTCGCTTTAGGCTCTCTGTTCCCCCAACGGCCTCAGCGAATCTCCTCATAACTGTGACCTATGGCCAGAGCACACCCAGACAGACGAAGTTGTCAGATAACGCGAACCCCAGTCTCAGAACATTCCGTGTGCATTCCTCGGGGATCTTCGGACCTCTGCTTTAGGTAGCACCGTAACACGACCTCCATCGCCGTACCATCCGTGGACGCTTTATCCCTGGACTTCTTCTTAAAGCATCTCCGTACCCATCGCACATTGCCGCGCCGCTACCACCATCCACGACCTCTTCTTCGAGCACCTCTGCCTCCGGACAGTCCGAGCCTTCGGGCGGACTTTCTGCGCAAAAATTAGCGTCAGGACGCACCGGTGTATTATCAGTGTCACTTCGGTGTTAATTCGGTGTCATGTTGGTGTCGCTGTGTGCGAACACGCCTGGCAGCAGTGATGGCGAGAGCGCCGCCAAAATTGACCCAAGACACACATCACCGCCGGCTCTATTCGCAGCAGCGAGCTGTACCGACCCAATCGGCCATAGTCACGAAGGTAACATAGTTCATTGGCCGTGAACAATGTACACACACACACACACACACACATATATATATATATATATATATATATATATATATATATATATATGTATATATATTTGAGAAATGCGTGAGCCGAAACGTTGTAAATAAAGCTATGCTCCCATTGTTCTGTGTTTTAACACACACACACATATATATATATATATATATATATATATATATATATATATATATATATATATATATATATATATATATATATATATATATTCACATATGTGAATAACTATGGGAATGATCATGCTGAAGCTGGTTGGCTTGAAATATAGTGGGCATAGCATTCTACGTACAAATACCACATTAATGGACGTTGCACCTTAATTGCATTCAGCAACCTTAAAGTTGCTCTGTGAACAACGGAATTTTCGGGCTCTTCGAAGAGAACACGGTGTGTTTGTTCCCAGAAAACCTTTTCCGAGAAACAAATAGTGAGAGATAAGTGTGAACATGTTTACATATTTGTCAAAGAAAATGGGCCAAAATGGGGTAGCGGGGCGAAATGGGATTTCGGAATTACTCATAGATTGTCGACTTGGTGGCGCTCCTGTCGATTAATTGCTCTCCCATTTGTTATGATTTTCGCCTGTAGTAAGCATAGCACACATCTTAATTAATGATTAGTGTCCGATGTTATTTCGGCATTCATGACTTTTTGTGATTGCTGGATTTTATAAGTCACCTATCGCTTTGATACTGATTAAACGATGAACGTTTAGCTTAGTTAGTCTGCCATGTCACAAAAAGTTGTTCTCTGGTGCCGTACTCAACCATGACGATATGCTCAAATAGCCAAATTTGTCGTTTGGGGAATAACGGGGTGTGAAGGAAGGAGCAAAACAGGATAGCTCGTTCTGCCGGTACTTCACACCGCGCAGTTGTGTGGTGTTACTGTTGTTGTGTGGTGTACTGTTACTGCGTTGCTGTTGCTTTTTCAGCATACCAGAATACTGGCACCTGTGCCAATGCGCCATGACAACCTTGTCAACAGATGCCTTGTTCATTTGGCAACATTATTTTTTGCCTCTACTTTTACCTGTACTTTTGCCTATTATATCGCCAACTTGCTTCGACGTCATCACAGGTTTTGTCTTCGCCTGCTACCCTCAACTCTACGAAAAATGAATTCCAGGACACTGAACTACATAAACTCTTAATACTCAACTAACAAACAGTCTAGCATTGTTTGACATAGCACAGGTGTCGACATGAACACCATATTGCTCCGTACTCTGTCCCATTTTACCCCGTGGATGGGGGCACCATTTGAAAAAGGAAGGTTTACTTTTCACCAGTGTTGAGCTTAAGCAGCATTTTGTAAGTGGCTAAATGTGGTACGCACGATGGTGCTAGACGTTCCAAAGCTCAGCTTGAAGGCAAAATATTGTTGACAGGTCCTGATATATTTGTGTCGGAAGCCATACGACATTAAGGTCCCTCTATTGGCCACCGTTCCCCTACCGTAGCAAGGAAATCAGTATTCAAATGTGAACAGCTACAGCATATCCAGTATGGTCTCCTTTTGGAAAGCCCTGCATGTTTATATTGGGCTTCGGAGGGTTTCTGGACTTTTAGTTTGGGCAAGTGACTGCTGATGTTAAAGAAAGACTACTGTGGGTAGCTTTCAGGAGCATCAATTCGAACATCAACCGTTCATCTATGTGGCTTTTCAGGATCATAGCGCATGCTGTTGTATCCCCGGCAGCGTTTGGCGGTGCCACCGCGGCTTCCCCGGCCTTATCGGGCCAGCTGCCAGTTGACCCTCTCTCAGCCTGGTTCTGTATTTCAGAGGGTGGCGACTCCAACCCCGTCATCTTGCCAGGAAGAAACCAAACCTGGCCAGAGCTCTACCAACTGAGGCTTCAGAATAGCCAGCTGGCAAGCGAATGTTTCCATAACCTTGGTCGCGCTGTGTAGCCACCTTCCACATAGCTAAAAAAGCTGATTGCCGAAGGATTGATGAGAACGCGTGGCAACGCACCGCATTAGATATTCTAATATAGAACAGAAAACATATCGCTGTGCTGGTAACAGGGTGCGGGTTGCCACACCATGCATTTATGTAATGTCAGAGCACGGGTGCCGGGACTTCATCTGCTCAATGTGACTGTGTTTGACATGGGGTGCGATAACGACCGAACGACATGGCATGTTACCATCCTAGATTGGTCCTCCACTGTGGTTGGTCGGTCCACCTTGTGACGGCTGGGGTGAACAGTGGTCAGCCCCTGCACTAAGTGTTAATGCATCACCTGTTTAAAGTGGGCCGGCTATGATTGCAGTGTCGAGTGGATGACCAAGACCGGCAGCCCCGGTTCCAAGCCGGAGCGGTGCGACCTCTCCAACACCATCTACATTAACGCACAAGACTTCTCAAGCTTATCGGTCCGCTTCTGATACTGTCGACGTCACAGAGCTATGCGGCGCAGCATACCCGACCGGCGCAATCGCGCAACGTCGTGCTCATCGCACTCTGATTGGGCGCCAAGAGCTGGAACGACTTCGCAAAAATCGACTGACTGAAGGCCAGGAATTTGTGGGACATCGACTGCCTGTAGGTTAGGTGACGGGAAGGGTGATGATCAGCTGTATGATCACCCTTCGGGGGGACATCACCTGCCCGCAGTCAGGCTTGAGGGCGAGGGGAGGGGCACCTGTCCGTCTGGGTCGCCAGGCGTCCGCGGGTCGGACCACGACGGGTGTTGAATGGCAGTGGGCCAGACCCGTGTGACAGTCGCTCCCGGGCGGGTGAGCCGTGACCGGGTCATGGTCACGTGGTGTCTGACCTAGTCATGGTCACGTGGTGTCTGTACCGGTCATGGTCACGTGGTGTCTGACCCGGTCATGGTCACGTGGTGTCAGTCCCGGTCATGGTCACGCAGTGTCTGACCACGACAGGTCACGCGGTGTCTGTCCAGGTCATGGTCACGCGGTGTCTGTCCCATTCATGGTCACGCGGTGTCTAATAACCAGGTCATGGTCACGTGGTGTCTGTCCCGGTCATGGTCACGCGGTATCCGACCCGGATATGGTCGCGTGTTGTCTGACCCGGTCATGGTCACGCGGTGTCTGACCCGGTTATGGCCACGTGGTGTCTGAACGGGTCATGGTCACGCGGTGTCTGCCCCAGTCTGCACAGCCGGGGTGCGGTGGGACAGCTGGTGCAGAGAGACATGACCGAACTGTCAAACGACTGCCGGGTTGGATCGACTCACCGGAAGCTGTTTGTAAATAAAAATGGAGTGTGGGAGCGGATGGTGTGCAGGGGTGCAGGGATGATGAGGAATGTCACAGTGGATGGTGTACAGAATTCTCAGCAGGTGTTAAGCGACTTTGCCGGCCAATGGGATGGCAATGCCACAATCCAGAAGTACTTCACTTGCTGCAATGTTCTACAAAAAGCCATGATCTTACGCGTGATCTCAGTGAATCTAAAAATTATTTTCTTGACATGGACAATGGCGCTTACAGGATATTAGCATGAACGACAAGAAGATGGGATGCTGCTTCTTTTATTGGTGGAACCTTCCATCCGCACTATTTTTCGCTTCGAACCAAAATTTGCTTGACCGTTGTCAACATCTTGTTCGTGCCAACTCTTGAAGAAAACAAGTACTGCGACTAGCTTCGGACCTATGATACAGTAATTATCTTCCCCAATAGCTTAGCGAACGGTCCGGCAGCTGATACAGACGCAAGGAAGCTGCTGCACAAGAACATCTCTTGAAAACATACTCAGGTACACAGGCAGGATTGCGTCAAGGAGAACAGGAGGGGAGAAGCCCTTGTTGAAATATGGGCCAATTCATATGGGAAAGGGAATGGAAATTCACCTTCTTGGGGTATTTCGCTACTAACTTAACTTAACCTTAACTGAACTTAAATTGTGCTGGGATATTATGCTGAACGATTCAAGTTTCAGGCTTCCATCATGCGACTGCACTACCGTAATTTACATAAAATCCGGCGGCGTTGGCCCCCAGCATGGACCGACCGCGGCAGAGTTGCGCACACAACACCGCATGGCAGGTGCCCCTGCATACACAACGCCGCATGGCCGGTGCCCCTGCATACACAACGCCGCATGGCAGGTGCCCCTGCATACACAACGCCGAATGGCCGGTGCCCCTGCATACACAACGCCGCATGGTCGGTGCCCCTGCAAACACAACGCCGCATGGTCGGTGCCCCTGCATACACAACACCGTATGGTCGGTGTCCAAGCATACACAACATCGATGACAGGTGTCTCTGCATATGTAACGCCGCAAGGTCGATGCTCCTGCTTGCACATAGTCGCCTTCAGAGCGAGCATCGGGTGGCACGTGGATGTAACGGGTTTCCTGGCCAACACAGGCGCCACTGTATCTCGCGGTGTGCAGAAGACAACCAACCGAACCAGCCGAGCTGACCAGGCGAGTACCACCGAACACAGAGTCGGACACCGCAACTGTCCGGCCAATGGTGTGGGGAGCCACCGGACGCGCTCCGCTCAACGTGTGGCGATTGCTTTTCCGCAGTGGACGCGCGCTTGCGGCCACCGTCGTCGAACGACCACCACCTCGTCCAAGTGGGCCGCAGGACACACCGGCGAAATTGTGCGCCAGTAGGGATACGTACAAGCTGGGACATTCGCCAAGACCGTATTCTAGTCTCCAAGTGAATAGATGGCACTGCCAGCGGTGAATCGCTCCATAAAGGTGGCGCCACTAGACGACGTGGCTCGGATTGCGCCGACGACGCACGACCGTGCACGGGCACGGCGTCCGACATCGCTCACACATCAGCCTGATTGGTTGGTTGGTTATTGCGGTTTAGGGGCGCATCGACTGCAGAGGTCATACAGCGCCCATAACATCGTCAATTATATCGAGTTTTTAGAGGCGAAACTGATTGAAGCTGCTAAATGCGACACATTATGAAATCTATTGTCATGACGTACATCATACAATCCTGGTCTTACCACATGAATGTCATCGTATTAATGGGGCGTATATACCACGGAAAACTTAACCTCTGCAAGGAAGCGGAATAGCTGTCCCGATTGTATAAAGGGGGATTAATCCCCTAATACTTCCCGTAGCGAAAGTGTAGTGCGCCCGAAGTGATGTCTACGCGCATGTACAAGTCTGGGGCACGCAACCAATATGTGTTGTACTGATAGGAGAGCATGGCACCTTTGACACAGCGGCTTCCCGTCACGGCTCAGAAGGTAACGGTGGGTGCCGAATGTGTGGCCTATTCGTAAGCGGCATAGTACTACCTCGTTGCGTCTAATGCTATGTGATGATGATGGCCACTCACCGAGACGATGCTTTACTCTCCTCAACATATTATCAGTCATACACTCCCAGCTGACTTCCCATTTCTTTATAACGGAACTCCTAATGTCTGGGAAAAAGTCCCTCGCAGGAAGAGGAAGACGTCGAGTCCGTGGACCTTGAGCGGCGCGCTTCGCTGCAGCATCCGCAGCCTCATTTCCGCCGATTCCCACGTGACTTGGGAGCCAACAGAGTACTACTTTTTTACCTATCGTGTTGAGCAACGTAAGTCTAGATAAAACGTCCTGTACTACTGGGTTTTGTGGGTAAAAACCTCTTAGGAACTAAGCTGCTGAGCGAGTCGCTGTATATCACATGCTGCGTATCATGTCCAATCTCGATAAAACACAGAGCTTTGTTGATTGCAACCAGCTCTGATGTGTAAACCGATGCATTTGTCGGAAGCGAAAACGTTCGAGTTGCAGTGTCTGTCACAAAGGCACTGCCAACACCGATGCCCGTTTTTGAGCCATCCGTATATGTCGACGTGTAGTCTCCGTATGACGAAATCATTTCCAGTGCTCTGAGCTTGAGTTCTGCAGGAACGACATGACCTTTTCTCAGGCATGTCAACGATAAATCAATATCTGGAGAAACCAGCCTACAGGGAGGAGTTTTTAAGGAATCCACACGCAGGACTCCACTCATTCGTATGCCACTATTCTCGAAGAGGGCGCGGATCCTCACACAGAAGGGAAGAGATGTCTCCCGTCGTCTCCCTCTGAACAGAGCAAGGATACGTCGGGAAAACACTGACCGATATGTGGGGTGTTCGGGAACCTGGTTCAGTTTGCATGCATAGTGCATCCCAAGTAGTTCGCGTCGCATAGCAAGGCTTGGTTCGTTGGCTTCTACTAAAAGACTCACTGCCGGTGACGTACGAAATGCACCGGTAACAATACGTAGCGAAGTGTGGTGAATGGTGTCCAGCGTTCGCTTGGCTGTTGTACATGCACCGTCATACACAAAGCACCATTGTCAAGCTTAGAACGGATTAGATATCGATACAAGAGCAACAATGTGCATCTGTCGGCACCATATGATGTACGTGCAACCACCTTAAGAATGTTCAGAGTTTTAAAGCACTTGTCACGGAGCATTTTAAAATGGTCCCGATATGTTAGGCGAGAGTCGAGCAAAACACCAGGAAACCTAACCACCGGTCTCGTAGGAATTTGCGACTTATACAACATGATTTCCATGTTTCGACAGCCCTGACGCCGACAGAAATGCGTAGCTACCGTTTTTCCTGTTGAAAAACGGAAGCCACTTACGTTTGCCCATCGCTCCAAGCGGGAGACAGCAAGCTGTAGCTGCCTTTGTAGTGTCGGTGCTGAGGTGCTCGACGTCCAAATAGCGAAATCGTCAGCAAAAAGTGAGCTACAGATAGATGGTGGCAACGTACTGCCGATGTCGTTAATGAGGAGGGCAAACAGAGGCACGCTAAGTACGCCGCCCTGCGGCACCCCATTCACCTGCCGGAACCATTCGGAAAAATGGTTGCCAATGCGGACTTGGGACCGACGATCTTTTAAGTAGTTTTGAAGGAAAAGAGCTAGCGGGCCACGAAGGACAGGCATCGTATCGTACCGCGATGTTTCCTAAAGCACACTGAGAAATTGCTAAATTCTTCCTGTCTTCCAGGTACCATGACAGGCGAGCATTCACCATTTTCTTCATTAGTTTACATAGTGAAGACGGCAACGAAATCGGGCGATAGTGGTGTGGATCATGCTCATCCTTCCCTGGCTTCAGAAGAGGAATTACCGTTGCCTCTTTCCAAGCTTCCGGAAAATTACCTCTTTTCCACAGTAAATTGAACGCCGACAATAAGGCGACTTGGGCACATGGTGGTAAATGATGCATCATTTCATTATGAATTCTGCCGGGTCCCTCCGACACATCCCGTAACGAAAGTACTGCTGAGGCTAGCTCTGCCTTCGTGAATGGGTCGTTATAGACCAGCCGTTTTGATGTGGAGAAGTCAAGTCTTACTTTCTCGCACTGGGAGCGATGACGCTGGAAATCGGGGTACACATTTCCGGACCTGCTTCGTTGGTATAGCTGCGGCCACCCCAGTGAAAAGTCCTACAGGATTCTCAGAAAATCCCACGATCCTACAGGATCCTGCACATTTCCGCAGACACTCCTGCACAGACATGCGATCCTGCAGGACAACCCTACAGGATTTGAGAAATATAGAAAACTGTCCTACAGGATTGTAATGTCATGCATGACTGTCCTGCAGGATTCAAATGGCATGCATGACTGTCCTGCAGGATTTTACAGATATCTATTCAGGTCCGTCTTAAAGGGTTGATGGATGCAATTATCAGTAACATATCTTGGGAGGGAACTGGGAGCTGCCCCCATGTGCTCCTGCCCCATGGAAACTGGCGCCCCTTCAGCCGGGAAGAGGCGCCCCTCCGAGAAGGTTCGAGTGCTGTACATGCTCATGTGGTTTATTGTGCAGAATTCTGACAATAATCATGCAAGATCCTTCACAAAACCATGAAGGGTCATGTACCATTCAGGTACAGGATGCTGTGTGATCCACATGTAGATCCAGCAAAACTTAAGTGCAGGATCCCCTGTAGGATTTATGTTCAGAAACGTGTAGGATTTATGTGCAGGACCCTGCATGTAGGATTTATATGCAGGACACCACAAGATCCTGTAGGCTCCCATTCAATTTTTATGCAGGACCCTGCAGGACGGTCATGGATCCAACAGGATTGATGTAAAGAATCCTGCAGGACAGCCCTGGATGCGACAGGATTTATGTGAAGGATCCTGCATGATTTATGGCAGGATCATGCAGGACAGTCCTGGATCTGACAGGATTTATGTGAAAGATTCTACAGGATTTATGCGTATGATCCTCCAGGACAGCCCTGGATCCTACAAGGTTTATGTGATGGATCCTGCAGGACAGTTGTGGTGTAGCGGAGCGCAGAGAGCACCAGCATGCTTGGCTGTCGACTGCTGTGCACGAGTGCTGCCATCTATTAGACGATGTGGTGTACTTAAGGTTCACCCTTTGATGTAAGGTGACAGTGTCATTAATCGTGCTTAACCATGTCAATTATAGCTTGTTTCTCTGCTTATATCTAATGCTCTGTGTCCTATAGCCATCTGCCATAATAGCTGTCTACTTCACTCAACTGACTGACCTGTACGCTTTCACAAACGCATGTACTTTTCGATATCTTCGTTCTTCAATGTAATAACTAGGTTTCAGGCTTCAACTGTTCGGTTACCTATTGTGCCGGCACGCTTCTCTCTGGAGGTCGACGACGCTTAGATAGCACACTTCATGTGTCAATTGGCGACAGTACCTCTCGGCTTAATTACTTTTCCTCCATTACCTGAACACAACCCTCCCTCTTTTTTTCTCTTCCCTTCCCCTTCTTTTCTTTTTTTTTTTTTTTTTTTTTTTTCTTTCTGCTTCTCCCCCTTCTTTGGTTTTGTGGGGTTGGGGGGGTTTTTTTTTTTTTTTTTTGGGGGGTTTTTTTTTTTTTTTTTTTTTTTTTTTTTTGTTTTTTTTTGTTTTTTTTTTATTTTTCGTGAAGGACCCTCCTTATTTCTTATTTTTTTTTTTTTAGGGTTTTTTATTTTTTTTTTTAGGGTTTTGGTGGTTTTTTTTTTGGGTTAAGGGATAAAGTTTTTTTTTTTAAATGGTATTTTTTTAGGGTTTTTCTGGGGCCCCCCGGGTTTTTTTTTTGTGTGGTGTGTTGGGTTTTTGTGGGGGGGGCCTCCAGGGTTTTTGTGCAGGATCCTGTAGTATCCTTGTATCAATATCTCACACAGAATCCTGCAGGATCCTTCAAGACGCTGTCCTGCACAATTGTGCAGGACGCCTGTAGATTTTTCCATTAGGGGAAGTTCCTGCGACATCAGATGGGTGTATAATGCTACGACCTGAAACTTGTAGGACAGGCAACGGAGCGGAACAGAATTTGCCGGAGATGCGCTTTATACGTGACCACACCTCCGTTGAGGACGTGGATGAGCTGAGGCCACCGACGTATTTTTGCCAGGAATTCCGTTTGGCCTCCCTCACAATCCTACGAGCATGTGCTCTGGCTTTCATAAAGGTGATCATGTTGGCCGTTGAGCTTCGGCGGTCGAAGGTTCGAAAAGCTTCTTTTCGGGCGGGATGGCATCCCAGCACCCCGGAGTCCACCATGGGACTGGAGTACGACGGGGCGACCCAGAGGTCATCGGGATACACGTAGTGGCTACCTCGAGTACTGTAACTGTAAAAGTAGCCACCGTGGGTGGAGGGTCGTGGATGGGAGTGAACTTCTCCTCCAATTGCGCCTCAAATTCACCCCAGTCGGCTTTTCGGAGGTTCCACCTCCGAGGCCTCATGCCAAGGACAGCTCCAGTTTGATACTCTAACCACACAGGGAAGTGATCACTTCCCAGCGGGTCGTTGTCGACAGACCAGGTTCGGCTAGTTGTGGGGAGCAGAGTTTCAGATCTAAAACAGATGTGCGTCCGGACGGTGAAGTAAAATACGTGGGCGAGCCTGTATTTAAAAGAAATAATGACTCGGCATGGATAAAACGTTCCAAGCGTCTTCCCCGGAGATTAGTTGTGTTACAGCCCCATGCTGTGTGATGGCAGTTAAAATCCCCCAGAAGTAAGACAGGCGAAGGGAGCTCTAACATTAAAAGTCCAAGCTCTACAAAGGGGAGAGAAAGCCCAGGTGGCAGGTACAATGAGCAGAGGGTTACTGGGCGATCACCGAAGGTCACACGGGCAGCAACTGCCTGCAGCGATGTGTACAGAGTAACCTGATGCGCAGGTACGCTAAGATGCACCGCCAGCATGGTTCCACCATGCGCCACTGTAACAGTCGTAATATCTTTGGGAAATACTGAATAGCCATTTAGCGAACAATAGGCCCCAGGTGACAGCTTGGTTTCTTGGAGACAGACAATGGCGGGATTTCGCTGAGATAAAACGGTCTGAAGGTCGGTAAAATTGGCTCTAAAACCACGCATGTTCCACTGTAAAACTAAAGAGGGCATTTCGGTGTTTGACTAGGGTTGACTAAATTAGTGTGTGTCTGTGTCTAAAATCAGCTCGGATGCGCACCGAGCAACGATGTACTCGGGCGTGAACGTGGTGTACCCCCCTCAGGGGGTGACGCCGTCCAGGGCATCACGCGCTTCTCAGCGCGCGATAGTCCGCCAGACTCCACCACCGGTGGAGTGTATAACCGAGGCGGTGGTGGTGGCGGCGGACCCATCTCAGACCGGGTGGTCTGTGGTGCAAGGCCAGACGGGCCCTCGACTCGCCTACGTGGCGAGGGTGTATCACGCGGCGACGGTGGAGGTGTCGCCGCTGGGTGCTGGCCTGCGGACTCCGGGCCCGAGGGGACGTGCAGATGTCGGGCTGTGTGCCCTGGGGTCCCCAAGTCCGGAGCTCCGGGGTGCACTTCAACTGCTTGGACGCCTGGCACAGCCGCCATGGGGTGCTTGGAATCCCGGGGAAGAGGGCGTGTAGCGGAATGGCATGTTGAAGTCGGGTAGGACGTTGCTATAGGGGTCGTTGTATTTGAGATGGAGTGTGTGTAGGTGGGTCGTAAGCACTTGGGTACACTGGATGGTGATGCGGATGGCATGGGTGTGGAATCTGAGGCGGATATCAGAATGGGGCGGTTTGAGGTAGGTTGGGCATTGGTGGAAGGAAGGAAGGAATGAAGATACCGAAACCGATGACTTGATGGGGCGCTTCCTTCGCTGTGCCTCTTGCCACTTTTCACCCTCCCGTTCGATGGGCAAGGCATCGGCGATGGATGGAACATCGGCGGTGTGCGAGGGAACATTGAGCGGCGCCGACGTCTCCGCTAGGGTGGTGGAAACGTGCTCTTTCTGTGGTGGTCCGAATACTTCGGACGTCGGTGATGAGATGTCATCTGTTCCCAGAGGGTGAGATATGGGCGTCCATTTTGTCGGCGAAGGGACAGGTACACCGAAGTTTCGAAGAAGAATGCTTTGTTGCTCTATGAGATCACTTGCGTTTTTGATTTCAGCGTTCTGTGGAGCCAGTGTGGAGTTTTTACGTTCGCTGCATACGAAATTATGGGGTGAGACATTTCATAGACTTCCCTAGCCTCTCGAAACGTGATTTTCTGGGTGTGCTTTATGGATATTATCTCTTTTTCCTTCATGTAGCTTGGACAGGTTCGATCAAATGAAGCATGGGGATTTTGTCCCTTGCCGCAGTTCGTGCAGAATGTCATATCGGAGTTGCAAGATTCACTGATGTGGTCGTAGGAAGCACACCTACCACACCCAGGGCGATTTCGGCAATACTGGTTGGTATGTCCGAATCTCTGACATTTGAAACATCTCATTGGGTTTGGGAGAAAAGTGCGTACCTTAACACGAATGTAGCCTACGTGAATTGCAGTGGGATGATCTGTAGTATTGAATGTTAAGATGACATTGTTAGTTGGGATCATGTCTGCACCTCGCCTGACCTTCATCTTCCTTGCCCCGGTCACACCAAATTCGGACAGTCCATTTACGATCTCTTCCTCCGGCACATCTCTCAAGTCGAAGCAGTTGATCACACCCCGTGAGGTATTCTTTGTTTTATGTGGCTCTATGCTAACTGATATTGTCTCGTCGACTTTCCCGCCATCTTTCCGAACACTGTATGTAAACTCGGATACCAGCAATGCACTTTCCGCCTCTCCTGACAATGCGAATTCCACCTCCAAGGAACCGTCCCTCAACTTTTCACAGCGCAAAATCTTACCAAATCGGTCACACCCGTCGCGTCGCTGAAAGGGCGACGAGGCGAGGGACTTCGTTTGCCCTCTAAAAATGAGAATACGTGGGACAGAAGAACCATTGGTCTGGCCCCTACGGGAGGGACCAGGAGGGTTTTTTTTTGTTAGTGGATGCCATGTAATGTGTTGTTGTTTCGGCTCCTCGGGCGCCCCACCACACAGGGACCGAACTGGGGGGACGCCTGGGCCCCGCGGACGGGAGGACGCCAGGCGCCCGAGGAGCTGTACGGGGCAGGCGGCGCCTTCGCCCGGCCGGGAGAGAGACTCACCACACCGACCGGGATCCAGCACCGCCCACCCCTTGACCCCAGCCGACCGGGCCGGCAGACACTGGGAAGGATCCCAGGTACCCGGCCCGAGGCGACCAGCCACTTGGCCCGCGTGAGGCCCCACGGGCCCGCCCGCCCCTCCGGGATATCGGGACCAAAGAGGTGTGTTGGTCCCCCGTCACAACTAGCACCGTGCGACGGGGGACCTCAGCCTCCAGGACTCCGTCAACCCCGGGGGGCGGGCCGAGGGGGCGCGGCTACCCCGATAAAACTGAGCTGGAGGGCAGGACCGGGGAAGTTGTCCTACCTGCTCATGATAGGGAGAGTTGGTGTTGCAGGGCCAGGGGAAGGACATGGATGTTGAGATGAGATGGGCATTGGAATGGGAGCGTATGGATGGAAGAACGAGTGAGGCACTCCTAGTCTGGCCCCTTGCCGGCTCACCGATGGACTGGGAATCCGGGTCCTTAGGGCACTCAATCCCCCCACCACGAAAAGGTGGTGCCTCATCGGGGGGACACATCAGCCTGAGATCGCGTGCCAAACACACGACGATATTTTGGCCGAGTGTATTTAGCCTTTGATGTACGAATTCAAAATATTATCAGTGGCAGACATCAACGTAGAGAAACCGCAACGCTAGCATCTTACAAATATGAAAGATTAATTGGTCTGATCATACATGCCGGTAAACAGGTATGAAAGGTGATGTGGTGTGAGATCCCACTGCCACCATGGCATGAGGGGATAATCATCTGCACATCTAATTTGTGCAGTGGAGTAATGCGAATTGGGATGGATGGAGCATCGATGCTAGTAGATGGCTGGGAGCATGCTCACGAGTGGCAAATGATACTGGGGGCAGGTGTACATGGCAGCAGATTCAGTACCTTCCGTCAGGCATGCATGCTAATGAGAATGGCCATCGTAACACAATGGGGTAGGTTCCTTAGAACTCAGAACATTGCATTGATTAGGGAGGTTTCAGTCTCTTTTGTTCTTATAGTACCTTCGCGTTCTAGGCTTGACCGAGACGGGCTTTTTATCAGGGTTAAAACTGAGAAGATACGCCGCCGCACACACAGCCACGCAACAAGACTGCGAACCATGAGCCATGGCTTCTGGAGTCGGGTGTCCCTTGACGGCAGGCACCGGGAATCACTTCAGCCGCGGACAGCACCAAGCCGGGTGTCTGACAACGTGCACCATCGCCATCTCCGCCGAGCCTCTGCCGCCCTGCTGACGTGGGTCACCAGTCGGCAGTCGCCACAGTCACCACACCACAGCCGGGGACAGCCCGGCCGCGGGGACGGCCGCATCACAGCTCCAGCACGTGGGTGAACGGTCCGTCCGAGGAGTCGACGGTGAGCCGCTGTCGGGCGCCGTAGCTGCCGCAGCGTACCCTGCAGCCGGCATTCGTCCAGCCGGGCGCCTGGGCCGCGCCGCGCCGCACAGCCGCCACAAACTCGGCGTACAGCCGGGCGCCGGCCGCCTTCTCCACATTGCCGTGGTACTGGAACGAGGTGCCCTTGGGCCGGCCGCCCAGCGTCGCCTGCGGCACGACCAGCACGTCGCCCGGCAGTGACGTCACGGCCGTCCTCCTGGCGGCGGCGTCCGTCGACTCGCTGAGCCGCGCCGACAGCGCTGCGGCGGCGGCGCGCGCCACGACCGCCCCGTCGGCGCCCGCCAAAAAACAGACGAATACGACCAGACCGCGGCCGACCTGATGGAGAGACGACCTGATCCATTAGCAGGTCAACAGCACTTCAGCACCTGAAGCCGACCTGATCCATTAGCACGTCAACAACACTTCAGCACCTAAAGCATGTCACTGACGGTTGAAGTTGAAATGGCAACTTTTCCACACGTGAAGCATTACCAG
Organism: Ashinkailepas kermadecensis; assembly: GCA_034440615.1. Lineage (NCBI taxonomy): Eukaryota > Metazoa > Arthropoda > Thecostraca > Neolepadidae > Ashinkailepas > Ashinkailepas kermadecensis. The sequence continues at coordinate 39,014 of JAOTOM010002849.1, read as the reverse complement.
CAGCTCATTGTCTTCACTATCGTGCTACGAGGTCGCACATGCAGATCCACATACATGATGCAGATCAGTTTGCCGCCAGGTGTTAAGGTGGAAACACGTCGTTGTGGAGCTCCTACGTACCAGATAAGTTGTTGCGGAACAGGGCAGTATTAAACTGCATATAGTTATTTATAAATTACTTCTGTGCATATATTGGCATAGTTTTTATCTAATAAACATTTTTTAACACGTAGATTATACTATTTTAACCTAGTGAGGCTGCCCAGCGCCATTTTGTCGTTGTGTTAGCGTCTGTCTTTGTGTTACCGTCTGTCTTTGTCTAGTGTGTCAGTGTTTCAGCTATTTATTACATTTTTGGCAGCTGTTTAGCGAGTGCTTTCTTCTTTCTTTAAAAACCTCCATCAATTTTCAGCACAACGATTACCTTGTAACTGCTGCATAGTTAGGAACTAGCATACACTAAGCTTTGTCAGTTATTTTTATCTCCTCTGTTATTTTGTTATATCATTTTGCAGCAAGTTACTTTTCAATCTAAATCTAGAAATAAGCTGCAGCCTTTAGGATGGTTTCAACCAGGATGCAGCACTAGAGAAGGAGGCTAGGGCCCTTAAGGCAGAGCTTTCCAAGCTCAGGGCTGCCCTGGTTGCAAAGGGTACACAAGAAAAGGAATCATGTACGGGTCAGTCTGTAGCTGGGGCATCCTATGCCCAGGTGGTCGCAGGCCACCAGGTAACTGAGACTTCTCCTGCTGTGGAGGTGGCAGGGATATCTGTAGAGAGAAGTGCTCCTAGTGAACAGAAGATTTCTAGTTGTAGCTCACAGGGGCAGTGGTTTAATGTCAGGGGGTGGAGGATTTGGAGGTGTGAGCCTAAGAAAGGAGGCAGTGAATGGCAGGTGGCAGGTGGTAGGAGTGGGAGTAAACCTAGCCAAGCAGCTCAACAGGCAGGCATAGCAACTTCAAATAGGTTTCAGGCTTTGGAGGACTGCCCCCAGGATAATAGCAAGGAGACTGTGCTGGTGGTAGGAGACTCTCGTGTGCCGCATTTATATTAGAGTTTTCTGTAAAGGTAGGAGAGACAGGAGGTGCATCACCAGGCCTGGTGCCAAGGTTAGAGACCTGGTCCCAGTGGTGGCACAGGCCACCAGTGAGGACCAGCTTAGTACAGTTATAGTGCAGGTAGGAGTGAACAACGTAGGTCCTGCTAGGAGTGAGGAGCTGCTGCAGGACTACAGGGCCCTTCTGGCCACCCTGAAGCAGAGCAAAAGCAGAGTTATTGTGACGGCTATTCTGCCCAGGGCTGAAGTCTCCCCTGAGTGGAGCTCTAGGGCACTGGCAGCCAATGCCAGGGTAGATAGGCTCTGCAATGAGTTAGGTTTGACCTTTGTTGACAAGTGGTGCAGGTTTTATGGTTCATGGGACCTCTATCAAAGGGATGGCCTGCACTTCTCCGAGAAGGGGGTGCAAGTGTTAAGTAAAGTGTATGAACATGTCCTTCAGGGAAACTAGATAATGGGGTGGGGAGGGAAGAAGTGGCATTACCATCTCATGAATATGCCAATAGTGACAGCATAGGCAATAGAACCTCACAGTCAGAAAATAGGGATGGCAGTAGATCAAGGGGCAGAGTGGTAGCTCATCCAGAGATGATAGAGCTACTCAGCATGAAAAACCAAAGATGGTTATGGAACGTTTCTTAAGTGTATGATGCTTAATGCTCAGAGTATTCGATCCAAATTTGACGAGTTCAAGTGTTATGTTGCTGATGAGGAACCATATTTTGTTTGCATTACTGAGGCATGGGTCAGTGAGGGGTATTTTGGGGATAACTTGCAGGACTATGAGATCCAGGGATACAATATGTTTTCATGCAATAGGGGTCCAGCAGTGAAAGGGGGTGGTGTAATGCTCTATGTGAATAGCTTATTCAGTTCTCAAAAAGTAGCAGATGGGGTAAAAAATGTGTCTATGGAGTCCATTTGGCTTGATGTTTCTGTGGGAAAAGGCAACAGCAATAAACTGAGAATAGGAGCTTTGTACCGATCAGGAACCTTGCAACATTCTCAGCAACTGGAGCTTTATAAGGTGATTTGTGAGGAAATTAGTAGAAACTTTCAGAGGAAATGCCTTATTCTTGGTGACTTTAATCTAAAAGGATATGAAAATGTTGGTGTTGGCTCCCCAGCATGTAAACTGTTTAGGAAATGCCTTGAAGAGGACCTGTTCTTACACCAGTTTGTAACAGAACCAACTAGGCAGGGCTCATTCTTGGAACTTGTCTTCTCGGATTTAAGTGATTTAGTTCAAGACTTGACTGTAGGAGAAACTCTGGGAAGAAGTGACCATAACATAGTGAGATTCAAGGCACATGTAGCAGGGACAATCAAGGATAATTTGGCAAAGGTTCCAAATTTTAACAGGGCAGACTTTGACTGCATGAGAGCGGCTTTAAGTGCCATAAAATGGGAAGAATAATTCTCCGATTTAAATGCCTGTGAAATGTGGGAAAAGTTCAAATCTTACTTGAGGGAAATTCAGATTAGACATGTCCACCAAAAGCAAAGGCGCAAAAGAAGAGTAGGAAAGCCAGCATGGCTTACACCAGATTTGACAAAAGCAATTAAGGCTAAGAAAGATGCATTTAGAGTATCTAAGGAAGCTTCAAATATAGTAAATCTAAGGTTGTATCAAAGGGATAGAGACGCTGTGAAGCAGAAAACCAGAGCAGCAAAGCGAGCAAAAGAATTGGATTTGGCTAGGAACTGAAATGGGGACAGTAAAAAGTTCTTTAGTTTCTACAAGCTAAGTAAAGTTTCAAGCACAATTGGTCCACTGGAAGTAAATGGGATTATATTGAGTGAGGATGGTGAGATGGTTGAGGAATTGAGCAAGCAGTTTAAATCAGTGTTTACATTGGAGGATGTGACTAATCTGCCAACTGTGAACCACAGTTCAGCGACAGGTGTTCAGTTACATGATGTTGATTTCATTGACAGTGATGTTGTTTTGAATTATGTCAGGAAAATAAAGCCAAACAAGGCACCAGGACCTGATGGAATTTATGCTAGGGTATTGCGGGAAGCTGAAAAAGAATTGGCAATTCCACTCAGTATAATATTTTGTAGATCAGTTTCACGACATGAAATTCCAACCGATTGGAAAAGGGCAAATGTAGTTCCTATTTACAAGAAAGGAGAAAGAGGGAAAGTTGAAAACTATAGGCCAGTAAGCCTCACATCAATTGTCTGCAAGGTACTTGAATCAATTATCAAGGATAAAATAGTTAGTTTTCTGGAAGGAAACAGAGTGATTCAAGATACTCAACATGGGTTTAGAAAAGGGCGATCGTGTCTCACAAATCTCTTGGACTTTTTTAATTTTGCTACAGAACAATTTGATAAGGGCAATCAGGTTGATGTAGCATATCTTGACTTTAGCAAGGCCTTTGACAAGGTACCTCATAAACGGTTAATGATGCAGCTTCAGGCCCATGGTATTGTAGGTAACATCCTAAAATGGATAGGGTTGTGGCTTTCAGATAGACAGCAGAGAGTGATGCTAAATGGTACAAAATCATCATGGCAAAATGTTCTTAGTGGAGTCCCCCAGGGGTCAGTACTGGGACCACTATTGTTCATTATGTTTGTACATAACATTGAAAGTGGCCTAAGCAGTAAGGTTTTGAAATTTGCAGATGATTTGAAGGTCTTTAGGGCAATAACAGGGCACAATGAGCAGGTCTTGCTGCAGAAAGACTTAGACGAGCTTGTGAAGTGGTCCGAAAAATGGCAAATTTAATTTAATTTTGATAAGTGCAAAATCATGCATGTAGGTAGGCAGCATATCAAGGCTCCATACTTGATGGGTGGCCAAGTACTATCTGTGACTCAGCAGGAGAAGGACTTAGGTGTTATTTTGAACACAAAATTGGGGCATCAGAACAGACGAAAGAAGCCAGGAAGAAGGCACTAAGAATGATTGGGGCAATAAATAGGAATGTATCATACAAAAGTGAGGAAGTCATCAGGAAGCTTTATTGTGCATATGTCAGGCCACATCTGGAATATTGTGTCCAAGCTTGGTCCCCTAGTTATGAAAAAGATTGTTGGCTTTTAGAGAGAGTACAAAAGAGGGCAACACAAATGGTGAAGGGTATGGGCAACCTGGCATATGAGGAAAGATTGAAGAAATTGAATATGTTTTCACTTAGATGTAGAAGGCTGAGAGGAGATCTCATCGAGGTTTTTAAATTTGTTCATGGTCAGGAACAGGGTTATCTCAGGGAACTGTTTGAATTTAACAGAAATTATGCAATTAGAGGTCATCAATTCAAAATTGAAGTTAATCACAGCAGGACAAGGTTAAGACAGTCCTTCTTCACCAACAGGGTAGTAGAACACTGGAACCAGCTGCCAGAAACCATTGTCAGTAGCAACACACTGAACATCTTTAAGAACAGCATAGACAATCATTATAAGAATAGGGGGCTTGTTTTTCTGTATTCCAGGGAGAGTTGATCAACACATTTGGTGGACAACTGGTTCAGTGTTCAGAGTGCAACCAAGAAGGGCCCTTGTGGCTCATAGTTGCACTGATCTTTTATGTCTTTATGTCTTTTATGTCTTTATGATGTGGTGTCAGGTGCATCTCGGAATTTTTCAAAATGCATTTATATTGCAAGTCTCAGACACCACGCCTCCGGCATTTTCGACACTGTTCTTCTCTGATTTGGAGTTTGTACCCCACCATGACATTGCTACGCCAATTTACAAAGTTTCTTCTAAAGGAAACTAAAGTTCAACTGAAGTCCAACTGAGCTACTTGAGTACCACCGATACCTTTCACGCAATAGACGTACACCACATGCATGGGTGCAAATATGAAGCACTGCGCGCGGAAGTACGCACTACATTGCTGCGATAAAACCATCTGCACGTGAAACCTGATCCATTTTTAGTGCACAGCCGGCAACGCTCTAGGAACGCATCTGCCAGCCACGCATCGGTTACAGGACAAACTGGCGAGTCACACAGTTCATCATACTGAACAGCACAGAGGTCAACACGCTGAGCAGCTCCACCGACAACGCTCTAGTCTCGCTCAGGTCAGCGTGGGTAACATTCTGACCCACCTTGGCTCTCACCAGATGACGCGGAAGCACACCCTGATGGACTGACACCACACCTAAGCGGGACGAGGGAAGTTCACTACAGTGGCCACGTACGCCCTGGAGCTCATCCTGACAGACGTTCTGCCGCGGTGGACACGTACGCGCCGTGAGCACTGGATGACAATGCAGTCGATGCGCCCCTACATCTGAATAACCAGCCAACGCAGCATCCACAGGGGGCTCAGCAGCCTAGCCTGATGACCGTCCGCCCCCTGCCGAGGGCGGCTCCGCTCACCCTTACGATGCCGTCGCCGTCGGGGGAGCCGCAGTCAAGGTCATCAGCTGGGTCGGCCGGCGCCGGACAGTCGCTGACGTTTAGCTGCGCGGCCAAGCACTGCTGCAGCACCAGTCGCACGCGCACGCCAGACATCGTGGAGCCACGCACAGGCGGCGTCTGCAACGGCACCACCCAGCGGTGTTGTGACGGTGTGGTGATCGGGACACGGACCGGCTGGTGTCGTGATGTGGGACACGGACCGGCTGGTGTTGTGATGGGGGACACGGACCGGCTGGTGTTGTGATGGGGGACACGGACCGGCCGGTGTCGTGATGTGGGACACGGACCGGCTGGTGTCGTGATGGGGGACACGGACCGGCTGGTGTTGTATGTGATGTGGGACACGGACCGGCTGGTGTCGTGATGGGGGACACGGACCGGCTGGTGTTGTGATGGGGACACGGACCGGCCGGTGTTGTGATGGGGGACACGGACCGGCTGGTGTTGTGATGGGGGACACGGACCGGCTGGTGTTGTGATGGGGGACACGGACCGGCTGGTGTTGTGATGGGGGACACGGACCGGCTGGTGTTGTGATGTGGGACACGGACCGGCTGGTGTTGTGATGGGGGACACGGACCGGCTGGTGTTGTGATGGGGGACACGGACCGGCTGGTGTTGTGATGGGGGACACGGACCGGCTGGTGTTGTGATGGGGGACATGGACCGTCCGGTGTTGTGATGTGGGACACGGACCGGACGGTGTTGTGATGGGGACACGGACCGGCTGGTGTTTGTGATGGGGACACGGACCGGCTGGTGTTGTGATGGGGGACACGGACCGGCTGGTGTTGTGATGGGGGACACGGACCGGCTGGTGTTGTGATGGGGGACATGGACCGTCCGGTGTTGTGATGTGGGACACGGACCGGACGGTGTTGTGATGGGGGACACGGACCGGCCGGTGTTGTGACGGTGTTGTGATGGGGGACACGGACCGGACGGTGTTGTGATGGAGGACACGGACCGGCCGGTGTTGTGACGGTGTTGTGATGGGGGACACGGACCGGCCGGTGTTGTGATGGGGGACATGGACCGGCCGGTGTTGTGACGGTGTTGTGATGGGTGACATGGACCGAACGGTGTTGTGATGGGGGGGACATGGACCGGATGGTGTTGTGATGGAGGATACAGGCCGGCCGGTGTTGTGACGGTGTTGTGGTGGGGACATGGACCGGACGGTGTTGTGATGGGTGACATGGACCGAACGGTGTTGTGATGGTGTTGTGATGGGGGACATGGACCGGATGGTGTTGTGATGGAGGATACAGGCCGGCCGGTGTTGTGATTGGATACACGGACCAACCGGTGTTGTGATGGAGAAAACAAGCCGAACGTTGTTGTTTTTATATTGCTAGGTTCACTTTGCGATTATCTCTCATTCTTTTCAGATAAGGTTCGCAGCTTCATTGTATAAACATACCTCTATCTCTGAGCACTGTTCCTCCGCGAAACAAAATGCATGGAGAGTTAGATACCCCTTCAAAATATAGTAAATACGTTGGAATAACAACGAACAACAAATTTAAGCCTGTAATAACAAAACACGGCGCATGATAATACCTATCGAATCGGGAACTGTTCAGAGCATGCCCGTAACATAAATGTATTGCTTAACACTATGATCAATTTAACAGCATTGTTAATATAGCTATTGAATCATTATGCCAATACACCGCCGCGCTTTACATCCGGCTCTCGCGGTAAAAGTCGGACGACAATGCAGCATGCTCGGCCGGCATGGTTCGTCCGAATACGCTGACTCGGCCTAGCAGAAGGCAGACGGAAACCAAAACCCGCGAGGAACGGTGACGTCAAAATGCGCGGCGAGATCACAACCGACAGAAAATCATGCATCGAGTAAAGAAGCATATCAGGGGAATGTCAGAACTGGGGATGCAGTTACAAGCTGGACCACTTCCCATACCATCCCAGTACATTTTGTGTCAACCAATCACTGGGTGTGATGGAAATGCCGGGTGCATTTGACACGAGCAGTCTCACACCTCTCCGCTCATGTCCGTGCCGGTTCTCCTCCGAGCTCGCCGGACACACCAGCGTCGACCATTGTTGCGCGTCACGTCTGGGTACCACCCCGCAGGCCCGGCTGTCTGCCGAGCCGTGGCCGATTGCTGAGCGCGCGCTCCAGCTGGCGGGTGATGTGCGCCAGGTCGGCCGGCTCCAGCTCCAGGGTCTCCTGCGTGTCGCCGCCGCCCGGCTCGGTGGTGGTGAGCCGCACCAGCAGCTCGGCCCGCAGCTGGGTGGTGAGCGCTCGCGAGCCCACCACGGCCGCCAGCCGCCAGTCGAGCGCCGCGAGTCGTGGCATTGAGCCGGCCTCTGCCGCCAGCAGCGCGCGCACCGTCCGCTGGCGGCGGTCGGCCGCCTCGGCCAGCAGCAGCTGACGCACGGCCGGCTGAGCGGCCGCCAGCGGAGGCGGAGTGGCGGCCGGGGCGCGCGCACACTCCACCAGCACGCCGAGCACGGCCAGCTCGGCGTCGCTGGGCGCCGGTGCCGACTGGCCGCCGTCACGCTCGAGCAGCGCGCTCGCTCGCTCGGCCAGCGCGCCTACCTGGTCAGGCGAGAGCTCCGCCAGCGCCGCGGCCGGCATGACGTCACGCTGGGTCAGATGAGTGGCAGCCGGACGGCGGCCGGAGGTGCCGCGGGAGGTCGGCCAGAGGTGCCGCGGGAGGTCGGCCGGAGGTGCAGCGGGAGGCCGGCCGGAGGTGCAGCGGGAGGTCGGCCGGAGGTGCAGCGGGAGGTCGGCCGGAGGTGCCGCGGGAGGTCAGCTGGACGTATTGCTGCTGTAGTGCCGACACCCGACGCTGCGCCACGGACCGGTGGAGAGAGGTGTCAGGAGCACGAGAGCAGATTTGCTTCCGTAGTATGAGGCACGGATGCCAACTGCAGAGTTGAAGTGGTGAAGTTAATGGACCATCTTCAGGGCTTTCCAGCGTGCGACCAGTTGGGGAGAAGCACATCATAAATACATAAAGACATAAAAGATCAGTGCAACTATGAGCCACAAGGGCCCTTCTTGGTTGCACTCTGGACACTGAACCAGTTGTCCACCAAATGCGTCGATCAGCCCTCCCTGGAATACAGAAAAACAAGCCCCCCTATTCTTATAATGATTGTCTATGATGTTTTTAAAGATCTTCAGTGTGTTGCTACTGACAATGGTTTCTGGCAGCTGGTTCCAGTGTTCTACTACCCTGTGTGTGAAGACAGACTGTCTTAACCTTGTCCTGCTGTCATTAACTTTAATTTTGAATTGATGGCCTCTAATTGCATCATATCTGTTAAATTCAAACATTTCCCTGGAATATCTCTGTTCCTGACTATATATATATGTACATATACATACATACATACATACATACATACATACATACATACATATATATATATATATATATATATATATATATATATATATATATATATATATATATATATATACCTGATGAAGCACCTAGGAACCTACCTACCTAGGAATAGGGCAAATTTTCAGCTCACAGTAATTTTGTGAATTCTTGGAATTTTGTTTTCCAATGCAATGTTTTTTTAATGTGTTGAACATCATGTCACCACTCATTTCCTCTGCAAATGCATACTACTCAGTTGGGAGGCAAAATGGCTGACAAAAATGGGCTTGGAGTTATAATAGTAAGGTTCAAAATAAAGAAAAAGGTCAATTTGTGTTTTAGGGTATTTTATGAAGTATCAGAATGTACCATTCCATTGCAAGGTTTATGAATGCAACTAAGATGTTGGGGCCACTTATTTTCTGTGTGAATGCTTGCTTTTCAGGTTGCAAGTAAAATAACACCAAAAAGGCATTCAGTTTGCTAACATATCAAAAGAAATGTTTTAAAATCAAATAAAAAGCAACATAACCTAACCTACCCTAATATCCTGATGGAGAATAAAAATAAAAAGAAAGAACAATCTCAAGCAATTTATTTGCTGAAAATTTGCAAAATTAAAAACCTAGCCCAACCTAACATAACCAAACATAAGCTGCTTTGGAAAAAATCCCTTTTATTTGAAATTTTTTCTTGAAAAAAATACTTGAACAATTTTTTAACTAAAAAAACTAAACTAACCTAACCTAACCAAACCTAACCCATCTGTTTGCTTTATGCAGGCAAATGTGTGTTAAAAATGTCTTGTTACCACCTTAAAGCACAATAATACCAAAAATGTAGTGTAACCTAACCTGACAGCCTAATCTTCCATGGAAGAAGACAAATTATTTTACAATGAATATAAAATTTTCTAGCAACGTTTTTCTAAAACAGATACTTAAAAACATCACCTAGCCAAACCAACATTATTGTGCTTTAACACATGCCCTGGAGGCCCTCTGAAAATTATGCACAGTGGAGAGGGGGGGGGGCAGATTTGGCCCCTAAGATCTTGGCTCCTAGCTAGACAGTGTTAAAATATTAGTTTTTGTTAGGTGTGAGATGTCGAATCAAGTACAGTATGATGTCGAAATTTGTCACGGAAGCATGTTGTTTAAGATATCGTCAAAGTCCTTGAAACTAAATTTTGAGCCAATAGCATACTTATATGTCTATGGTTTATATTTGAAAAATATCCATTATACAAATACATATCTCGATGAAAATGATGGGAAGTAACATACTATCAACAAATGATGTTGTATAACAGAGCATGTCATGGGTCCTTTATGTCTGTAGGTCTGTATATCAGCTTTAGAGACCTGGTCCCAGTGGTGGCACAGGCTACCAGTGAAAACCAGTTTAGTTAGTAGGTTTAGTAGGTTTAGTTTAGTACAGTTATAGTGCAGGTAGGAGTGAACAACATAGGTCCTGCTAGGAGTGAGGAGCTGCTGCAGGACTACAGGGCCCTTCCGGACACCCTGAAGCAAAGCAATAGCAGAGTTATTGTGACAGCTATTCTGCCTAGGGCTGGAGTCTCCCCTGAGTGGAGCTCTAGGGCACTGGGAGCCAATGCCAGGGTAGGTATGCTCTGTAATGAGTTAGGTTTGACCTTTGTGGGCAAGTGGTGCAGGTTTTATGGCTCATCTGACCTCTATCAGAGGGATGGCCTGCACTTCTCCGAGAAGGGGGTGCAAGTGTTAGGCAAAGTATATGAATATGTCCTTCAGGGAAACTAGATAATGGGGTGGGGAGGGAAGAATTGGCATTGCCATCTCAGGGATATGCCAATAGTGACAGCATAGGCAATAGAACCTCACAGTCAGCAAATAGGGGTAGCAGTAGATCAAGGGGGCAGAGTGGTAGCTCATCCAGAGATGATAGAGCTACTCAACATGAAAAAGCCAAAGAGGGTTATGGAACTTTTGTTAAGTGTATGATGCTTAATGCTCAGAGCATTCGATCCAAATTTGATGAGTTCAAGTGTTATGTTGCTGAGGAGAAACCAGATTTTGTTTGCCTCACTGAGGCATGGGTCAGTGAGGGATATTTTGGGGGAAAACTTACAGGACTATGAGATCCAGGGATACAATATGTTTTCATGCAATAGGGGTCCAGCAGTGAAAGGGGGTGGTGTAATGCTCTATGTGAATAGCTTATACAGTTCTAAAAAAATAGCAGATGGGGTAAAAAATGTGTCTGTGGAGTCCATTTGGCTTGATGTTGTTGTGGGAAAAGGCAACAGCAATAAACTGAGGATAGGAGCTTTGTATCAATCAGGAACCTTGCCACATTCTCAGCAACTGGAGCTCGATAAGGTGATTTGCGAGGAAATCAGTAGAAGCTTTCAGAGGAAATGCCTTATTCTTGGTGACTTTAATCTAAAAGGATATGAAAATGTTGGTGTTGGCTCTCAGTCATGTAAATTGTTTAGGAAATGCCTTCAAGAGGACTTGTTCTTACACCAGTTTGTAATGGAACCAACCAGACAGGGCTCATTCTTGGACCTGTCTTCTCAGATTTAAGTGATTTAGTTCAAGACTTGACTGTAGGAGAAACTCTGCGAAGAAGTGACCATAACATAGTACGATTTAAGGTACAAATAGCAGGGACAATCAAGGATAATTTGGCAAAGATTCCAAATGTTAACAGGGCAGACTTTGACTGCATGAGAGGCTTCAAGTGCCATAAAATGGGAAGAATAATTTTTGTATTTAAATGCCTGTGAAATGTCGGAAAAATTCAAATCTTACTTGAGGGAGATTCAGATTAGACATGTCCCCCAAAAGCAAAGGCGCAAAAGAAGGGTAGGAAAGCCAACATGGCCTACACCAGATTTGATGAGATCAATTAAGGCTAAGAAAGATGCATTTAGAGTATTTAAGGAAGCTTCAAATATCGTAAATCTAAGGTCATATCAAAAAGCTAGAGATGCTGTGAAGCAGAAATCCAGAGCAGCAAGGCGAGCAAAAGAATTGGATTTGGCTAGGAACTGTAATGGGGACAGTAAAAAGTTCTTTAATTTCTACAAGCTAAGTAAAGTTTCAAGCACAATTGGTCCACTGGAAGCAAATGGGACTATATTGAGTGATGATGGTGAGATGGTTGAGGAGCTGAGCAAGCAGTTTAAATCAGTGTTTACAGTGGAGAATGTGACAAATCTGCTAACCGTGAACCACAGTTCAGTGACAGGTGATCAGATACACGATATTGATTTCATTGATAGTGATGTTGTTTTCAATTATGTCAGAAAAATAAAGCCAAACAAGGCAGCAGGGCCTGATGAAATTTATGCTAGGGTATTGCGGGAAGCTGAAAAGGAACTGGCAATTCCACTTAGTATAATATTTTGTAGATCAGTTTCACAAAATGAAATTCCAACAGATTGGAAAAGGGCAAATGTAGTTCCTATTTTCAAGAAAGGAGAAAGAGGTAAAGTTGAAAATTATAGGCCAGTAAGCCTCACATCCCTGGTCTGCAAGGTACTCGAATAAATGATCAAGGATAGAATGGTTAGTTTTCTGGAAGGAAACAGATTGATTCAAGATACTCAACATGGGTTTAGAAAAGGGAGACAGTGTCTCACAAATCTCTTGGACTTTTTTAATTTTGCCACAGAACAATTTGATCAGGGAAATCAGGTTGATGTAGCATATCTTGACTTTAGTAAGGCCTTTGACAAGGTACGCCATAAACGGTTAATGATGCAGCTTCAGGTCCATGGCATTGCAGGTAGCATCCTAAAATGGATAGAGTTGTGGCTTTCAGATAGACAGCAGAGAGTAATGCTAAATGGTACAAAGTCATCATGGCAAAATGTTTTTAGTGGAGTCCCTCAGGGGTCGGCACTGGGGCCACTATTGTTCATTATATTTGTGAATAGCATTGAATGTGGCCTAAGCAGTAAGGTTTTGAAATTTGCGGATGATTTGAAGATCTTTAGGGCAATAACAGGGCACAATGAGCAGGTTTTGCTGCAGAACGACTTAGACGAGCTTGTGAAGTGGTCCGAAAAATGGCAAATGAAGTTTAATTTTGATAAGTGCAAAGTCATGCATGTAGGTAGGCAGAATATGAAGGTGCCATACTTGATGGGTGGCCAAGTATTATCTGTGACTCAGCAGGAGAAGGACTTAGGTGTTATTTTGAACACAAAATTTGGGGCATCAGAACAGACCAAAGAAGCCAGGAAAAAAGCACTAAGAATGCTTGGGGGAATACAGAGGAATGTGTCATACAAAAGTGAGGTCATCAGGAAGCTTTACTGTGCATATGTCAGGCCACATTTAGACTACTGTGTCCAAGCTTGGTCCCCTAGTTATGAGAAAGATTGTTGGCTTTTAGAGAGAGTACAAAAGAGGGCAACAAAAATGGTTAATAGTATAGGCAACCTGGCATATGAGGAAAGATTGAAGAAATTGAATATGTCATCACTTAGATACAGAAGGCTGAGAGGAGACCTCATCGAGGTTTTTAAATTTGTTCATGGTCAGGAACAGGGATGTTTAAATTAATTAAATATCTCAGGAAAATGTTTAAATTTAACAGAAATGATGCAATTAGAGGTCATCAATTCAAAATTAAAGTTAATCACAGCAGGACAAGGTTAAGACAGTCTTTCTTCACCAACAGGGTAGTAGAACACTGGAACCAGCTGCCAGGAACCATTGTCAGTAGCAACACACTGAACATCTTTAAAAATGGCATAGACAATCATTATAAGAATAGGGGGCTTGTTTTTCTGTATTCCAGGGAGGGCTGATATACAGATTTGATGGGCAACAGGTTCAGTGTCCAAAAGTGCAACCAAGAAGGGCCCTTGTGGCTCATAGTTGCACTGATCTTTTATGTCTTTATGTCTTTTATTTATGTCTAGTCATCTGGTAGTGCCAGAAATTATGTTACAAGACACGTGTATATCACAATCCCTATTGGGGGGCATATGCATGAATTTATGAACAATTAAAAAAGAAAAGAAACAAGGCATGTAGGCTTCATAAACACATCAAGAAGCACGATGTCAATATTTATTGGGGAAGGATGTCTATTAAGTGTTCAAAAAGTGGCCCATTCCCCCCTGTTTCACCAATAATTCACCACTGCTGTACCTTTATCATTCATTCTGATATTCATGAATTAGGAAGAGCTTTATTGGGGATAAGGAAAATAATACCAATGCTATAAATGGGTATTGCATGCCATATCATAGGATAGGTAATCCCTTTACCTGAAATTGTCTTGCAAAATGTTTGCGTGTCACCATTCCCTATCGAGAGCATGAACACGATACTTATAAACAAGATACTGCTAGAAAGGAGACTCGAAGACTTCATAAACACGCATCAAGGAGCAGGATGTAGATACTTTTTGGAGAAGGATGTCGATTGAGTGTTCAGAAAGTGGTATATTCCACCCTACTTCACGAATAATTTATCACTGAAGCTAGAGCATAGCTAGAGTAATGAAATTTTCAGGGTAGATGGGTATGGTGGTGAATTCTATTATGTGCCAACCTCATGACCTTAGGTCAATATCATCAAGGTCAAATGAAGTCACATATGCCATATTTGACTTGTTTCGCATGGCTTGGATTCATAAGACATAAAGACATAAAAGATCAGTGCAACTATGAGCCACAAGGGCCCTTCTTGGTTGCACTTTGTACACTGAACCAGTTGCCCACCAAATCTGTCAATCAACCCCCCCTGGAATACAGAAAAACAAGCCCCCTATTCTTATAATGATTGTCTATGCCATTTTTAAAGATGTTCAGTGTGTTGCTACTGACAATGGTTCCTGGCAGCTGGTTCCAGTGTTCTACTACCCTGTTGGTGAAGAAAGACTGTCTTAACCTTGTCCTGCTGTGATTAACTTTAATTTTGAATTGATGACCTCTAATTGCATCATTTCTGTTAAATTCAAACATTTCCCTGAGATAACCCTGTTCCTGACCATGAACAAATTTAAAGACCTCGATGAGATCTTTAAATCTATAAAGCCTTCTATATCTAAGTGAAAACATATTCAATTTCTTCAATCTTTCCTCATATGCCAGGTTGCCCATACCCTTCACCATTTTTGTTGCCCTCTTTTGTACTCTCTAAAAGCCAACAATCTTTTTCATAACTAGGGGACCAAGCTTGGACACAATATTCCAGATGTGGCCTGACATATGCACAATAAAGCTTCCTGATGACTTCCTCATTTTTGTATGATACATTCCTATGTATTGCCCCAAGCATTCTTAGTGCCTTCTTCCTGGCTTCTTTGGTCTGTTCTGATGCCCCCAATTTTGTGTTCAAAATAACACCTAAGTCCTTCTGCTGAGTCACAGATAATACTTGGCCATCCATCAAGTATGGCACCTTCATATGCTGCCTACCTACATGCATGACTTTGCACTTATCAAAATTAAACTTCATTGGCCATTTTTCGGACCACTTCACAAGCTCATCTAAGTTGTTCTGCAGGAAAACCTGCTCATTGTGCCTTGTTATTGTCCTAAAGATCTTCAAATCATCTGCAAATTTCAAAACCTTACTGCTTAGGCCACATTCAATGCTATTCACAACCCTTAAACCCAAATAACAACAATGCTATTCACAAATATAATGAACAACAGTGGCCCCAGTACCGACCCCTGAGGGACTCCACTAAGAACATTTTGCCATGATGACCTTGTACCATTTAGCATCACTCTCTGCTGTCTATCTGAAAGCCACAACTCAATCCATTTTAGGATGCTACCTGCAATGCCATGGACCTGAAGCTGCATCATTAACCGTTTATGGGGTACCTTGTCAAACGCCTTACTAAAGTCAAGATATGCTACATCAACCTGATTTCCCTGATCAAATTGTTCTGTAGCAAAATTTAAAAAGTCCAAGAAATTCGTGAGACACGATCTCCCTTTTCTAAACCCATGTTGAGTATCTTGAATCAATCTGTTTCCTTCCAGAAAACTCCTTCCAGATTCACATTGTTATAGATTGCTGTGATTGTGCTTAAATGCCCTAAAATTGGCATTAATGATATTTTGTACATAACTAATGATGCAATACAGATGATAGATCCAGCATTTTACCTCAAGTCACCAATATATCAGCACTTTATAGGATCAGTTACCTATTCCAGCTCCCAGAACCAGGCAACCTGCTGGACCAGTGGGCAGCCCAGAGCAATCAGCTTCACGAAGTAAGGGCTGAAGTACATGAATGAAATATGGAAATGCTCAGGTTCACAATGACAAAAACAAACGTTTTCAGTCGGGAGTTGCATGCAAAATGGCATGAGTTGCATGGCAGTCATTTGCAGTTATGACAACCTTCAAGTTGACCAAAAGTTTTCCATTTACCTGTAATGAACTTGACATGACTTGACCTCAGTGACCAAGCATTATCTTGAAATAATGCAGCATAACAATATACATCAAACAAATTGCTGGTATTTCCAAGAACACTTTCCTTTTGCTAATATATGGGAAGCATATCAGTGCCAATTTGTGTGATCTGATGCCATAAAATGTTTTGACTGCCAGCCTTTGACTAAAAAAATGTTCAGCTGATTTGTTTTTGTTTTAAGTGACATGATGAGATTTCTAAGCAGTTACACAAAAAATGGGGTAAATTTCCAGAACTAGGTAAAATGCGATTTTTTGATTTTGTTTTGAATACAGGGTATCTTAACGTAAAAATCATGATTCGACCACTCATTTTCTCCGCAAATGATTACTTTTAAGTCAGCGACTTAAAAGTACTTTTAAGCCAGCATGTTTTGACATGCCCCGTTACAAAACACTCCCACCTGCACCTGCTTGCGCGAAAATGGCAGGGCCTCGAACAATTTGGACAAATTACCTCGTTTGGAAGTACACCGTGTTTTCTGAAAAATTATAAGCTTGCCTGATTATCTTCAAAAGATAGTTTAATAATTTTGTGAGGAACTGGACTGCAACCAGCACACAATGAAGCCATTATTACACTGCCGTGTTCTGCTTACGGTCAAGAGTTCAAAAATTAAATATGAATATATAAGTCATAAAGTCATAAAGTATTAAGGCTTAATAAGAGCCACAGGGGCCCATCTGGGTTAAGCCTATCTAGAAAAGGTACTAGAATGTACATACTCCCACCCCAATCAATCCCTTATCCCAAGTTCCTAGGAAGCTATATATCCCAGCCCATCTAACACCACTCACTTGCTACCGCCTAACACCCTCAATAATCACAAGCTCCTCCCATCACACCCATCGTGCCACCATAGACAACCTCATCAGCATCACATCCCGAAGGAAGGTGCCGAATCCACTGCTAGACACATCCCACAGAAATTCATAAAGCGTTCAGACTTAATAAGAGACTCACTTGCTATTGCATAATACACTCAACAATTACAAACTCCTCCCATCATACCTATTGTGCTACCATAGACAATCTCATCAGTATCACATCCTGAAGGAAGGTGCTGAATCCACTGCTAGGTACACCCTATATAAAGTTATAAAGCATTTAGACTTAATAAGAGACTCACTTGCTAATTCATAACACAGTCAACAATTACAAACTCCTCCCAACTCCCACTCCTCCCTGTCGATCAACCTTCCCTGGAATACAGAAAAACAATCCCCCTATTCTTATAATGATTGTCTATGCCGTTTTTAAAGATGTTCAGTGTGTTGCTACTGACAATGGTTCCTGGCAGCTGGTTCCAGTGTTCTACTACCCTGTTGGTGAAGAAAGACTGTCTTAACCTTGTCCTGCTGTGATTAACTTTAATTTTGAATTGATGACCTCTAATTGCATCATTTCTGTTAAATTCAAACATTTCCCTGAGATATCCCTGTTCCTGACCATGAACAAATTAAAAAACCTCGATGAGATCTCCTCTCAGCCTTCTATATCTAAGTGAAAACATGTTCAATTTCTTCAGTCTTTCCTCATATTCCAGGTTGCCTATACCATTAACCATTTTTGTTGCCCTCTTTTGTACTCTCTCTAAAAGCCAACAATCTTTCTCATAACTAGGGGACCAAGCTTGGACACAGTATTCCAAATGTGGCCTGACATATGCACAGTAAAGCTTCCTGATGACCTCCTCACTTTTGTATGACACATTCCTCTGTATTGCCCCAAGCATTCTTAGTGCCTTCTTCCTGGCTTCTTTGGTCTGTTCTGATGCCCCCAATTTTGTGTTCAAAATAACACCTAAGTCCTTCTCCTGCTGAGTCACAGATAGTACTTGGCCACCCATCAAGTATGGAGCCTTCATATGCTGCCTACCTACATGCATGACTTTGCACTTATCAAAATTAAACTTCATTTGCCATTTTTCGGACCACTTCACTAGCTCGTCTAAGTCTTTCTGCAGCAAAACCTGCTCATTTTGCCCTGTTATTGCCCTAAAGATCTTCAAATCATCCGCAAATTTCAAAACCTTACTGCTTAGGCCACATTCAATGCTATTCACATATATAATGAACAATAGTGGCCCCAGTACCGACCCCTGGGGGACTCCACTAAGAACATTTTGCCATGATGACTTTGTACCATTTAGCATCACTCTCTGCTGTCTATCTGAAAGCCACAACTCTATCCATTTTAGGATGCTACCTGCAATACCATGGACCTGAAGCTGCATCATTAACCGTTTATGGGGTACCTTGTCAAAGGCCTTACTAAAGTCAAGATATGCTACATCAACCTGATTTCCCTGATCAAATTGTTCTGTAGCAAAATTCAAAAAAGTCCAAGAGATTTGTGAGGCACGATCGCCCTTTTCTAAACCCATGTTGAGTATCTTGAATCAATTTGCTTCCTTCCAGAAAACTAACTATTCTATCCTTGATAATTGATTCGAGTACCTTGCAGACTAGGGATGTGAGGCTTACTGGCCTATAGTTTTCAACTTTCCCTCTTTCTCCTTTCTTGAAAATAGGAACTACATTTGCCCTTTTCCAATCTGTTGGAATTTCATTTTGCGAAACTGATCTACAAAATATTATGCTAAGTGGAATTGCCACTTCCTTTTCAGCTTCCCGCAATACCCTAGCATAAATTCCATCGGGTCCTGCTGCCTTGTTTGCCTTTATTTTTCTGATATAATTGAAAACAATATCACTATCAATGAAATCAACATCGTGTATCTGATCACCTGTCACTGAACTGTGGTTCACGGTTGGCAGATTAGTCACATCCTCCACTGTAAACACTGATTTAAACTGCTTGCTCAGCTCCTCAACCATCTCACTATCCTCACTCAATATAGTCCCATTTACATCCAGTGGACCAATTGTGCTTGAAACTTTACTTAGCTTGTAGAAACTAAAGAACTTTTTACTGCCCCCATTACAGTTCCTAGCCAAATCCAATTCTTTTGCTCGCTTTGCTGCTCTGATTTTCTGCTTCACAGCGTCTCTATATTTTTGATACGACCTTAGATTTACGATATTTGAAGCCTCCTTAAATACTCTAAATGCACCTTTCTTAGCCTTAATTGCTTTCATCACATCTGGTGTAAGCCATGCTGGCTTTCCTACCCTTCTGTTGCGCCTTTGCTTTTGGGGAACATGTCTAATCTGAATTTCCCTCAAGTAGAATTTGAACTTTTCCCACATTTCACAGGCATTTAAATCAAAGAATTCTTCTTCCCATTTGATGTCACTTAAAGCCTCTCTCATGCAGGCAAAGTCTGCCCTGTTAAAATTTGGAATCTTTGCCAAATTATCCTTGATTGTCCCTGATACCTGTGCCTTGAATCTCACTATGTTATGGTCACTTCTTCCCAGAGTTTCTCCTACAGTCAAGTCTTGAACTAAATCACTTAAATCTGAGAAGACAAGGTCCAAGAATGAGCCCTGCCTGGTTGGTTCCATTACAAACTGGTGTAAGAACAAGTCCTCTTCAAGGCATTTCCTAAACAGTTTACATGATGGGGAGCCAACACCAACATTTTCATATCCTTTTAGATTAAAGTCACGAAGAATAAGGCATTTCCTCTGAAAGTTTCTACTGATTTCCTCACAAATCACCTTAGCAAGCTCCAGTTGCTGAGAATGTGGCAAGGTTCCTGATCGATACAAAGCTACTATCCTCAGTTTATTGTTGTTGCCTTTTCCCACAGCAACATCAAGCCAAAGGACTCCACAGACACATTTTTCACCCCATCTACTACTTTTTGAGAACTGTATAAGCTATTCACATAGAGCATTACACCACCCCCTTTCACTGCTGGACCCCTATTGCATGAAAACATATTGTATCCCTGGATCTCATAGTCCTGCAAGTTATCCCCAAAATATCCCTCACTGACCCATGCCTCAGTAATGCAAACAAAATCTGGTTTCTCCTCAGCAACATAACACTTGAACTCATCAAATTTGGATCGAATGCTCTGAGCATTAAGCATCATACACTTAACAAAAGTTCCAAGACCATCTTTGGCTTTTTTATGTTGAGTAGCTCTATCATCTCTGGATGAGCCACCACTCTGTCCCCTTGATCTACTGCTACCCCTATTTGCTGACTGTGAGGTTCTATTGCCTATGCTGTCACTATTGACATATCCCTGAGATGGCAATGCCAATTCTTCCCTCCCCACCCCATTATCTAGTTTCCCTGAAGGACATGTTCGTATACTTTGCCTAACACTTGCACCCCCTTCTCAGAGAAGTGCAAGCCATCCCTCTGATAGAGGTCAGATGAGCCATAAAACCTGCACCACTTGTCAACAAAAGTCAAACCTAACTCATTGCAAAGCCTACCTACCCTGGCATTGGCTGCCAGTGCCCTAGAGCTCCACTCAGGGGAGACTCCAGCCCTAGGCAGAATAGCTGTCACAATAACTCTGCTATTGCTTTGCTTCAGGGTGGCCAGAAGGGCCCTGTAGTCCTGCATCAGCTCCTCACTCCTAGCAGGACCTATGTTGTTCACTCCTACCTGCACTATAACTGTACTGAACTGGTTTTCGCTGGTGGCCTGTGCGACCACTTGGACCAGGTCTCTAACTTTGGCACCAGGCCTGGTGATGCACCTCCTACCTTTCCGACCTTTACAGAATACCCTATCCAAATGCTGCACACGAGAGTCTCCTACGACTAGCACTTTCTCCTTGCTGCTATCACTATCACTATCACTATCCTGGGGGCAGTCCTCCAATGCCTGGAACCTGTTGGATGTTGTTACTACTCCTGTCTGTTGAGCTGCTTCGCTAGGTTTTTCCCACTCCTACCACCTACCACCTGCCACTCACTGCCCCCTTGCTTAGGCTCACGCCTCCAAATCCTCCACCCCTTGACTTTAAACCACTGCCCCTCCTGTGAGCTACTAGAAATATTCTGTTCACTAGGAACACTTATCTCTTCAGATATCCCTGCCACCTCCACAGCAGGGGAAGCTACAGTTACCTGGTGGCCTGTGACCACCTGGGCATAGGATGCCCCTGCTACAGACTGCCCCTTACGTTCTGGCCTGCCCTTTGAAGCAAGGGAAGCTTTGAGCTTGGAAAGCTCTGCCTTAAGGGCCCTAACCTCATCCTCTAGTGCCTGCATCCTGGTGTTAACCATCCTAAAGGCTGCAGCTTATTCTAGATTGAAATTGACAAATACCTTGCTCCAAAATTATTTACCAAATAACAGAGCAGAGCAAAATAACCGACAAAGCTTAGATATATGCTAGTTCCTAACTATGCAGCACTTACAAGGTAATCACTGTGCAGAAAGTTGACAGTGGTTTTAAAGAAAGAAGAAATCACTCGCTGAATAACTGCCAAAAATTATATAAGTAGCTGAAAGCACTGACACACTAGACAAAGACAGACAGAATGGACAAAATGGCGCTGGGCAGCGTCTCTAGATATAAATATTATAATCAGCTTGCCAAAAAAGAAACTTATGAGATAAAGCTATGCAAATATATGCACAGAAGTAATTGCTAAATACCTATATAAATAATTTTATTTTGTTGTATATAAATAATACAACAAAATAAAATAACCTAACCTAACCTAACCTATACTAAGATAACATAGCATAATATATAAAATATATATCATAATATAATCTAACCAAACCTAACCTAACCTAACCGGAAAACCAGAATTATCCGAAACAAATTTTTCGGCCATGACGTCATCAAATATATTTAAATAAAATAATACAGCATCGCAAGGAATGTCGACGCCACCCTTATCGACGTGGCTGGCGCGGCATGTTGCGAGCATATGCATTCTTGGAGATAATGTCGAATTAAGGCAGAAACATAAGGTTTTCTATGTCAGAGTATCAAATCGAGTGCCTGAAGTGTTGAATGTCTTCTTTATCACGTCTGTGACACACCAGGTACGGATATAATTATACGCGATGTGCTATGTTTGCAGTGAAGATTGTGGTCGTGTATTTGTTTGCCAACTGAAAAGTAATCATTTGCGGAGAAAATGAGTGGTCGCATCATGATTTTTACATTAAAATACCCCGTATTCAAAAAAAAATTCCAAAAAATCGCATTTTACCTAGTTCTGGAATAATACCAAAAATGGTGTATGTCAACCCATAAAATCTGGAGTTATTTACAAAATATCAGAGGGTGGGTGGATTTTGCCCCACCTCCAGTGCTAGTGTTAAGGTGGTAGCAAGACAAGTTTTTACACACATTTGCATCCATAAAGCAAACAAATAGGTTAGGTGTTTAGGTTAGGTTAGTTCAGGTTTCTAAGTTGGAAAACTTTTGCAAATATTCTCCCAAAAATTCACAAAAATTTTGGGAATTTATTTTCTTCAAAAGCAGCTGATGTTAGGCTAGGTTAGGTTGGGTTGGTTTTTTTTTTGTAATTCGGAAAATTTTCAGAAAATAAGTTGCTTCACATTTTTCATTTTTTAATATTTTTACCTCCAAAGTGAGGTCAGGTTAGGCAGGGTTAGGTTATGTTGCACTTTTTTTAAAACAATTTTATGCTCTCACCCAACTCAAAGCCACTTTTTTATATTACTTTGCTCACAACCAGAAAGTAAGCATTTGCGCAGAAAATGAGTGGTCCCATCCTATGAGTCACATTCATAAACATTGCATTGGAATGATAAATTCCAAAAATTCATACAACACCTTAAAGCACAAGTTTACCGTGAAACCTAATCCCTTTTGTTGCTTCAGGGAAGTAAAATGGGTGTAAAACTTGTCTCATGGATACCCTAAACTGCAATAATATTGTAATAACACCATATTATCAATAATGACAGCTTTAGCATCCTAAATATAGTCTTCGGTCTCACAGTCAATCTGAACGCTCGAGCAACCCAAACAACCAGCCTGCAACCAGCCGGGTCTATATCAGAACCTCTAATGTCCAAAGCCGATAATGCTTCAGAACCTATAATACTCAAAACCTATAATGCTTCAGAACCTCTAAATCGTCGTCTTGGGGGAATTTTCAATACCTATAATACTCAAAACCTATAATGCCTCAAGCTATATAATTCCTCAAGCCATATAATGCTTGGAACATATAGTTGTTCAGAATATCTAATATCCAAATGCTATAATGCTTCAAAGCCTCTAATACTACGTCCTGTGGGAACTTTCGAAACATATAATGCTCAAAACCTATAATGCTTCGAAACCTATAATGCTCAATTCCTATAATGCTTCGTTTGAACTAATATTCAGAAAGTATAACTCTCGAAGCATCTAATGCTTCAAAACCACTAATGCTCAAAGCCTATAATGCACAGAATCTATAATGCTCAGAGCCTATAATGCTCAAAACCTCTCATATCAGTTGACAACTGCATGCTATTATCGCCCTTATCAGTTTACTTCACATCTCCACCGTACTCTACCAATACTCGCGCCAGGTACAGAGTTGTAATACAGGTCCTTCGAAACGGAAATCGGTGGAAGGTGAACTCGTGGACCAATCACTAGTCGGAATTTCAGAGGAATGCGGCGGCTTCAATGTCCCGTATATTTCCAGGGCGGCGCTAATATCAGCATGTTCCCCCGCGGGGAAACATGCTGTATTCCCATGGGGACACATTTCCCAGTGTCCCCTTGTATCCGCGACTGCTAGGTACCTAGGTACACTCGCTTTCGGTTGGATGGTCGGGGTACCCTTAGCATGGCTGGGAGACTAGGAACGTAGGCTGTGACGCTGCACACCAAAACTTACTGGTAGGCTGCGCCGTTTCACAGTTATGAGTTGCGTGACAGTCTACCAGCTTCGCCACCGGCCAGCGTCCGAGCCATAGGATTCGCGTGTGTGGTCGTCACGCGACCATTTGCCCTGCAGCCATGCAGTGGTAAACACGGGTCTTCCCTGTTCCCGCCTTGCATTCCTCTGTCGGCGAAACAACATTGGCAGTTGAACGAGCAGATTACTGGACTTCTGTCGATAAGCAACAATTGATAGCCGCGGATTTCTGACTCCAGCAACACAGAATGAGTAGGAAAGGTTGGAAAAAGCTCAGTTACAAAGATGTAGCGAAAGGAGATGGGAGGTTTATGATGTCAATGAAGTATTCTCTGGCCCCAAAACAATAATAGAATGTCCAACATTTATACGTTTTAGAAATGTAGTTCGAACTCTTGCTGGGGTGGCTTTATGAACCAGGATCCAATTGCTAAGAAGAGCTGGTTTCGTGAACTCTGGCCATGATTCCATGAATGACAGTTTTACAGTCTAAATTTGGCAAAGCGCTTCACGTGCCGTCAAACACCGAAACGGCGACCTCGGCAGCTCGCTCTCGACCTTATCGCGCCAATTGCCAACTGACCCTCCCAGCCGGGGACTAAATGCGAGCACGCGAAGCGACTCGAACCCAGCATTGCCAGGACAGCGGAGACGGGTGCACGACAGCGCTCTAGCCAACTAAGCTACCGAGGCGGCAAGTCACAGGGAGGCACTTGCTTGCTTAATTCAGATTCATGGACAAGTCAATTAGTTACTTGATTAAATTGCATCTACTTCATTGAGAATCACATGTTTTAGGGCGCAAGGAATGTGTTCATGCATGATATCATATTATTTATTGCATATGTTGTCCACTGTACTGCAAGCGACATATTCAGAATTCCGTGGGGATAAAATATTTCTTCACGCTGATACCATCCAACTATTTTACCATACAAAGATTTTACTTTATATTGCTTCATATAAAGTGCACAATTATGCACAATTATGCACAATTATGCACAATTAATGCACAATAAAGTAGGACAAGGCCTTGAGGGATCCTGCAGGATTATGTGTGAGAAATTGATACAAGGATCCTGCAGGATCCTCCACGGTCCTTCTAACAATTCCTGTTGGATCTTTCACATAAATCCGATAGGATCCAGCACTATCCTGCGCGATCCTGCACATAAATCTTGCAGGAACCTTCACATAGATCAAGAAGGATCCAGGACTGTCCTGCAGGATCCTGCTCATGAATCCTGCAGAATACAACGTATTCACTCTAAGTTGGCTAGAGGCACTCACTTGCCTATATGGTGTTCCCAAAACTTTGACCTTGCACAACATATAAATTCGTGTTAGGGTAGTTCAAACAACACCAAGCCGGCTGGGGTTAAGGGAATGGGATGGTGGAGGTGGTGGGGATCCAAACAAAACAACAACTACACACACACAGGCACAAAAACAAAAGTTAAGATCAAACCGTTGATAAGTTCAATCAGTTTAGTTAAGTCTCGGTTGATGATATATTTTCTTTCACACACCCCGAGCATCTCACCGCACAACACCACACAGCCAACTTACACAACACCAACGCACTCGCACACTGGCAGCATAGACGAGAGTTCAGCCCTTAATTATTCCAGTCAGTTTAGTTAAGGTTGCTACTACGCAAAACCGGCATACAAACCCCACCAAACCACCACCCCACACCCCCACACACCCCACACCCCACCGACGGTAGAGCCGCCATCTGCACACTACTACACGTGAAAATGCTCCCTCTGGATGCATCAGCTGGTCACGAATATTGGTGGCGAAAATGTCGCTACTGCTGAAGATCGAACCACGTCCAGAAGAGAAAACTTCGTACCTTGTCTGTATTGGTGTTCAGAACACTGCCAACAACGTGATCGATAACTGCATGCAATCGACTTCATTCCCAGGGGAAAACGGCGGCAAATATCTTAGGTGTGATCTGGTAGAGTCACTACATTGTACAATAATAAGGCCAGAATAGCCCGGAAAGTAATAATATGTCGTACGTTATGCTAAATTATCAGGCAAAGGTCACTCAAATATCCCTACTTGAAAGTAATGGAAAACGACCGAGCTTCAAACCTAGTGATATGAACTATTACGTCCCGGCAAGGACGATAGTCAGTGCGTGTCTTCCGATGCCATCTGGGGATATCCGCATAATGCGTAATGCATACAAATTCAGTTGTATGCTAAAGCTATATGTTTCCTTACAGGAGCGCTGATCTGCGCTGACCACACATTGATACACGACGAAAAAAAACTAGGCCATACAATTTATGAAAAATCCTAGCTCTCCCGGCTCTGAGCAACGACTCACAAGCAGAAAACATGGGCTCGTTGAGTTATCCTCGCACAAGATAACCTTAATTGAACATTGCATGTCTCTCCAAATGACTGCACTAAACTTTAACAGCCTGTACTGCTGTGTTAAAAACAAATTGGCCGACTGTCAATGTCCGAATTTGTGATAAGCATGCTACATAAATTATTGACAATCAGGATCATAGGACGATGCCTCTAACTAATCCAGGTGTTTTCCTATGTGCTGGACCCCTCTGTACCGATTGTTACATGAGATGCTGACTGGAAGAAACGAACATTCGGCGGCGGAACACAAACGTATGATCATAAAGAAGAGAAACCCTGTGGTTTATACGTCTTTCTCAATGTTTAATTTCGTTCATTTTTAACATTGTCGTATGCGACAGGTTGCATTCCACGCACGTGACATCCGTTGGCTCTGTATATATTGTCAGCAAGGAAGCTGGTAGAATGGATGTATTTTTTTTTTTGCAGTCAGAGAGGTAAACAAGCCGCAACACGATTCACTTCAGTCTGAATCTATGTTGACGCGGAAAATGAGTCATAATAAACGGAGATAGGTCTGGCTCAGACCAGGCTCTAGGTCCTCTTCGAATGCCACCCGCGGCTAGGACCCCTTGAGCTCTCCGTCAGCGCAAGGGCCCTCCTTTGCGATCCAGGGCTTCCTCTATCAGACCGGAGGCCCTCTTTTAGCAGCTTGTCCCCTCCCCACCAAGGCCAGAGCCTCTTGCATGGCTTCGGCCCAATCCGTCGGTCCAATGGTACTTTCTGACGGCCAGAGGTCCTCTCCGGCAACTAGGCCCCCATCCGTCGAATCAGGGGCCCTCTTTGAAGCCTCAGTGCCTTTTTCGGCAAGCCGGAGGCCCCTTTTCAAACGCTTGGACCTTGCCCATCAGGTCAGAGGCCCATTCTCGGTTTGAGATCCGCCGACAGCCCAGGGGCCCTTCATATTGGTCGGGTCCTCTCCGTCAGGCCGGGGCGCTTTCAACTATCTGGGGTCCCCACCGTCAATCTAGAAGCCCTCCACGTTAGCCCAGCCAATGGCCTTCACCATCTTCCTGAGGGCACTGTATGTTGACTCGGGCCCTCTTCATCGGCCCGGGACCCCTCCGGTCATCCCGGGCCGTAGGGCCGCAGGGCCATCATGGAGGGCCGCTCCGATCCTCTAGGGGACCGCAGCCCCTTCGGTCCTTGACTACGACACTTGTCCAAGGGTCCTTCACGTTGGTCCAGGGGCCATTCACGTCGGCCCAGGGACCCTTAACGTCGGCCCAGGG
The DNA here is from genome assembly GCA_034440615.1 of Ashinkailepas kermadecensis. Lineage (NCBI taxonomy): Eukaryota > Metazoa > Arthropoda > Thecostraca > Neolepadidae > Ashinkailepas > Ashinkailepas kermadecensis. The sequence continues at coordinate 11,359 of JAOTOM010002849.1, read as the reverse complement.
GCCCTTCAGGTTGGTTCAGGGGCCCTGTACATCGGCCCAGGGGCCCTTCATGTTGGATCAGGGGCCCTTTGTATCAGCCCAGGGGCCTTCACAATGGTCCAGGGGGTCCTTGCGTGCCCTTTGCGCCTATTCCTTAACACGCGCACTGGAGGGGGGGGGGCGAATTCCGCCCACCCCTCCGGTTTTCCGTACATAACTGTAGATTTTACCGGTTGATATACGCAATTGTCTGCGTACCTGCTTAGAAACGACCGGCACGTCGTTTAAAGCAAGAATAATGGAAATTGGCCAAACGTTTTTCGAGTTAGGGGCCGTTAAAGTAAAAAAAAAATCGTACCGCCAGACCACAAAAATCGGCGCTGATGCGCTTCCCGTATATTCGCAAAAGTGAAGTGTTCTTGGCAACACTAGCGACTTGTTTGATGTATATTGATATGATATATAGTTTCAAGGTCATGTTAGGTCACCGAGGTGAGTCAGGTCAAGTTTCTTGCAGGTTAATGGAACCAAACTTGGTCAACTGGAATGTTGTCAAAATGCACTACTGTTTGTCATTTGTGCTGTTTATCATTGCGTTTCCATACTTTATTCATGTACTTCACTCCTTTCTTCGCGAAGCCGATTGTGCCGAGCTTCTCGACCGAGCAGTCGGGCGGGCGGCCCGGTTCCGGTAACTGACCTGATAAAGTGCTGGTATATAGGTGACCTGAGGTCAAATGTCGGGTCTAGCATCTATATTGCATCATTAGTAATGTCCACAACATCATTGATGCCCACTTTGGAGCATATAAACACAATCACAGCGATCCATAACAATGACAAGCCAAGCCACGCAAAACAAGAAATTGTTGACAAATGTGACCCCATTTGACCTTGAAGATATCGACCCAAGGTCATGAAATGCGCACACAATAGAGTTCAGTACCGTACCCATCCACCCTGCGAATTTGGTTCCTCCAGCTTTAAAAGGAGCTGAGATCTTAGGGGGGGACGGAATCCGCCCCCCCCCCCCTCCAGTGCGCGTAATTTTCAGAGGCCCTCCAGGGCGCGTGTTAAGGGACTCTACGGGCTCCTCGGACCCTCTAGGGGAGGAGCGGCTGCCCCGTTCGTCTCCGTCCCCCTTGGCTATGCTTCTGGTCACAGAGCTCTCGCGCAATGAATGAAGTAACATCTGGCAACTTCTGTGCAAACCTCTGCTTTTTGTGGTTGCTACTTTATGACATTGAGGGAACAATGAATGGAACAAGACAGACAGTCTTTTGGATCCCTTGGGGTTTATCCTAATACGATGACATGTTTTTGTTCACTCTTCTTCGATTTTCCGAGGACATTGACCTAAGGTGATTTAGGATGATAATTTTCGGGCTTGGAACCAGTCCGTCGTAATATTTAATGATCAATTGGTATTCAGGGCACATTTTTACCCAACAGAAGCAAGAACTAGAAACTGTGCAATATTGCAATTTTTTTACTGGCCCACGAATTTGACCTGGCTGGAACCTTCCTCGTGTGACACAATTCGACACTAGCGATACGTCACTGTAATGAATCCAAGGAGCATATTGGTAGGCATTTCGTAAAGACCCCAGTGCGATTTTTTTTCTGCTTCCGGTGCAATTTTCAAGCCTCTGTGTTTTTCGAAGTTCCATACCGCGACTTGGGCCCCGGTGCGATTTGCTGGCCCCGTCGCCTGGGTCCTAAACATGAATTCTGGAGCCCAGGCGGGAATTATTGGTGTTCCAGCGCGATTTTCCGAGGCCCTGATTCATTTCTACACAACAACAGACAGCTCATTTCCACCATGGCTGGAATTGCTTATGCCATCCATAATTCCTGGTGAAACTATTTGTGCTTTGCAACAAGTAAAACTAAACAGGTTGATCACTACGATGTGCCAGAGATTGCATTGAGCAAACTGGAATTTACTTTTATAAAATGTGATGCCCTGTAGGTACCTAAGGGCTATATCTTACATCGTTGGCTTGCTAAATTGCTTTTTAAAAAAAACTTCCGAAATTGGAAGCACTGTGCAAGTTGCAAGTATTTGGACATACCCCCCAATGTTGGCATTGCCTGCCCCAAATAATTTTATTCGTTGACATAGGACCGTGTGTGGGATGTCCCCAATCCATTTAACCTGCCGATTGCCTTCATGTATTGTGCCCTCCAAATAATTTTTGGAAACCTATGGAAATAGGAGTAGGCTTCTTCAAGCATCTATGGTAGGACATATATGCATCTCTGGAAGTAGGATTTTGCATACCATGATCGATTTTAGAGTTTTCGTTATATTGACAATGTGTTGGTGACTGTTTAAAACAAGATTCCAAGATTTCGGCATGGGGTCACGAATTTCCCTTGGCCTGGAACCTTCCTCATGTGGCAAAATGCGACACGAACGATAAGTTACTGGAATGACTCTAAGGGACATCTTGGTAGGCATTTCGTATCCTTTCCTGGAGTTGTATGCCAACCCAGTCCCTACTACGCCAGAAACGTGACACATTGTTGTGGTGACGTATGCCTTACGTAACATAGATGAATGTATTTATGTTGTTCGTATTGAAACATCATGAAAATCAGATCGGGCCAGAATGATGCTTGAAAACCAGCTTCCAAACTATTCACGTTAAGAGCACAGGGAAAGTGGCATTGGCAATCTAATATAGCCCAGAGCTCATATCGCAGCTCAATTCTTCATCATCGGTCGTGCTGAGGTCCTTAAATGTCATAGTAGCTCAACTCGATGACATTACTTTTACCTTGGGAATGAACTGAAAGTATGAAAACATTAATACCTACATATATATATATATATAAATATATATATATATATATATATATATATATATATATATATATATATATATATATATATATATATATATATATATATATATATAAATATATATATATATATATATATATATATATATATATATATATATATATATATATATATATATGTATATGTGTGCGTATATGTAATGTTTCGTGACCGTTCGACAGAACCGTTCGAGCAACACAAATGCATCTGTTTGATATCACAAAAATCCTAAAGTCAGGTCACGTTACACCGTATGGTCAGTTGAAGTAAACTCAAGGCTGAATGCCCTCGGAACATCACCTTTGAAGTATAAAATTGTGTTCCAGGAAAAACTGATGTTATACTGAAGCACCTTTGCAGTCTGTCCAGTTTCTGACCTCATGACCGGATCTTAGGTTACGCTGGGACAATGTGTGAATTGATAAGTGATCACTCCAGCCTTCGCCTACACTACACATTATTTACACAACACTTTATTTACATGTACATGTACATTCATTTGGAAAGTACACGGAAAGGTCAAATCAAGTCAAATAAGGTCAGATCACACGAGGTCAGGTGAACACAGCTGACTGGTTGGGCATCCAAATGTCATGTTGCACTACCCAGGTGGCACTGAAACTGAAATCGGATAAGACTTCGCGAGGAATTATCGTAATTATCGGATCGGGTAGTGGGACCAAGGTTTACGCAACAAGCTCCGCTTAGCAGTACCTCTGGTCCATAAAACCACCCCAGCAAGAAATCGCACTATTTTGTATTGATACCTCAACATCACATCTGAATTGAATATCTCAATATCATATCTTGACCTGTTACATGCATATGGAATATACATGAAAAACATATTTGTCACCATTTCTCAATTGTCATAAATTGATAGATACATGCAAGAGAGCAGCGCTGCGAACATGTGTACGCAATCTAAACTTAGCATCCAGGAACGTTATCGACTCATGACCGTCAAACGTCCAAGTTGCCCTTCACCAAAGATGGAGGGCAACTTGGACGACATTTCATCGTGCGATACTTTGGTGTCTGCACCAGATGTGTCCTTTTGTTTCAGGTGGTTTTACACCCTTCACAAACTGTTGCTGACCTTCGGACGTGCTTCGAAGTTTATGTAACCCCAAAACTTGTTTTGTTTGGCGACCAGAAAAAAACGGCCCGTTATCGCGCCACCGCTTGGTGTACCTGATGGAGCTTCCTTCTCTATATTCACGGTATGCAATCTGTGAAGAAGTCATGTCAGCTCACTGAGTTGTGACGTCATAAGAGGGAACTTGTCAGACCTTTTTTTGCCGAATTCGTCAATTGTCGGCAAAAAATTTCAATTATTTTCCTCAAATGGCCAGTGTTGGATGAGATAAGGTGAGCGACAACTTAGCTTACGTCTTCACATAAGTAATTGACCCTCTCAAGGTTATTGGAAGTCACTGACCCAGCCGGATCTCAGCCGAACTTCTCCGGTTTTCCACTGTAAAAACTCGGCTACACCTGGGAGCACTTCTGGCACGTTTACTTGAGTCCCAAACTCAGTCAAGCCGTGCTCCACAACAGCTATGTAGTACTTCCATCGGCTATAGGATTACACAATAATTTCAGTACTACGTTGTGCTATAATGGTGTATATTATGTAATACCGTGCGGTGATATTGGAAGTATTATTACGTTGCTGTGCAGCACGGCATAACCGAGTGGAGGCACTGGTGAAAGGTGCTACAAGTGCATCCCTGCATAGCTGAACAAAATTGGGTGTGCAGCTTTAGCTTCGTGTCCAAATACTTGCATATTATAAAATTGCAAGGTTATTCGGCGTCACGCCGCCAGGTTCTGTTCACGGCTCCTTGAAGTGTCGAAGTATACTGAGTGAGTAAAAATTTTCACAGTGCATGGGCGATTGCATTATCTACCTCCTGAAGCTCAGTCGGTACATCATCTTCAGGGATAAATGTCCACATCACGGGTCGCTAGCCCCTCCCCCCTGCAGAGAAGTTTCCTGAAACTGCGTGGTCTGCCACGGCCCAAATACTAAATTATGGTCCAGGTGTTACCACGTATCGATAGTCCATCCCACGGCCAACCCCCGGAGTGTTCACTCATGGCTTTGACGCTCTTCACTCCGCTCGTACGCCGCATTTTGTCACGTTCGCCGTTGTAAGTGGTTGTGACCACGTCTCTCGCGCTTCCAAACGAAGAGCGCTGGCGGAGAACGGCTTCCAAACGGAGATCGCTGGCGCAGAACGGCTTCCCAGCGGAGAGCGCTGGCGGATAATGGCTTCCAAATGGAGAACACTGGAGACATGAAACAGGTGCTGCGCCGGCCAGTGCACGGCCGACCGGTTTTGCATGTTCGCCGCTGTAAAAGCGCCGCCCGAGGTCAGGGGTAATTCAATGGATTCGTTGAACCCCATCGCTCTGAGATCGCTATCGCTACCAGCCACATTAAAGTGGCTTGCATCCTTGCCTTCAGGGGACTTGATGCAATATTCGTGTCTGGAACCTTCTCTATGATGCTTACAAACACAACCACGAGTGGGGGTGGGGGTGGGCGATACTGAGACTGTAAACCCCTCACTATTTTCTTTTTGTTCTCGCGATCTCGGAAATATATCGAAAACATCGTAGCATCCGAAAAAAAAACAACGAACACGAGGCTCCGAACAGGTGTAGAGCATTAGCTAACACCGCAAAAGAAATTGAACCTGAACAAACAAACTTCACAATTGTCTCTTCGGAATCCATAATCAGTTGGTATTGCTGTTAACCCAATCCCTGCAGGCCCAATCTTGTATCCAAATGTTCTGCCTACATGGGGGAGGGGCAAATCCGTGAATTTCAAGCGCATGATCAGAAATAATCGAGTGTGTGAGCCCCTGCTTCCACGAGTGCATGGGTTGTCGGGTGTGTGTGCATAAATGCATGGCTGTTGCTTAATATATTTTTGAGAGGGCAAGTGCCCCATCAATGTTGTCTGCCCCCACCCCCACCCCCACCATAGCAATTTCTACGTTTAGCATGGGACCCTATGGCGTGTGCCCCTCAATCCATTTGGACCCGCTCATTGCTTAATGCATTGTGCCCACCCCTCAATTATTTTCATGAATTAACGCCCCGATATATATGTATGTGTGTATGTGTGGAGGGTTCATGTGCAGGTATATGTGGATGTGGGTGTGTGTAGGTATTTTATTTAGTTGCCTGTCCATCGAATAGTAGATGCATGCCATCGAAGGCATCGAATTTTCTGAACCTGTATGATATTCTTATGTCACGATATTGATCCTGCATTATTGATGTTACTTGTCATTCGTCACTAATTTGGTGTTGCGTTTCGTGTTGCATTACAGTTCCCTCGAAGCAGGTGAAAGAGCATGGACTCCGGAAAAAAAAGACATGGAAAGCGTGCTGGCGTTTATTAAGCTAAACATACAAACATTAAACCAAATGGAAGAGCACAAACGGCAGTGGGCAACGAGTAAGATCGGCGTGATAAATCCGCAGGGTAATTGTCAGTGAGTAATTCATGCGTCACCTGCGTCAGAATACGGTGCTCACAACTGCACGGACCGTGATGGCATAGAACAAGGCTAGTTTGTTGTTTGGGTTCAAGTGCTTTCGGTCAGCTCTGGCCATTTCGTGACGACGGGATGAAGGAGATGGAGCAATAGCGCGTAAGGAAGGATAATTGTATGAGGGTGTGAGGTGGGAGGGACGAGTAGGTGCGACAGGACAGGGCTACACGCACCAACAGACAGGGCAGGTATGGCACAGATCAGAGCAGGGCTGCAAGCACCAACAGACGCGGCAGGCAGTACGATGACAGCCCGTGGCGGCCAGCAAGTGACAGTTGGTAACCGTGACTGGCTGTCATCGGTGACAGCTGGCAGTTCGCGATCGTCTGTATCAGTAGCAGTCGGCGATGGTTCCGTCTTGCAGGGGATTTCGGCGCCGGACAGAGAGTGTTCGTGCGGGTTCGGAAGCTGAAGAGCCGGCAACCAGCGAGATGGCGAGCAGATGACGGTGCGGCTGAGACCAATACCATTGTCGAGGTCATGCGACTCTGGGCACAGGTCAGAGGTCAGCTGTCTCTGCTTTGCACTGATTCTAGCATGGGTTATTGTCGAAACAAACCCCACCTTCGCTTGACGGACGCTGCTTTACACTATAATTTTGTCGTCAATCGCTAGAAAGGGACGCGAAATATACCGGGGCTCCTAGAAGGTTAAAAGCTATTGGCGGTTCGGTAATCGAATCTGATTCCTCGCGCCATTAGTCATGGCTCGAGGCTTACAGTTTTGACTAAGATGGCATGTCACCTGATTTTTTTATTCTTTTTCTTTTTTGGTGGTTATTATCAATAAACGTTGACAACTGGTTTGGAAAACCAGCTGGTGGGAACACCGCGGCTTGCGAAGTCACGAAGGATTTCTTCCAATTGCTTACTCTTTTTCATCCCCACTAACGGCCTACTATTAGGTCCGATCGCTACCCACATATAATCAAGCGAAAGACCAGGTAAATGCAGTGCGGCCTATGCAGACGGCTCATTGTTGCAGGGGATTATTGATCGTCGAAAGCCTAATTTTGCAGGCTGTTATTGGCATTAGGTCCCAATATAAGCGTGAGATATTGATCGGTTGTTTGCGGAGGCGGTACCTCCCCACAGGATGCATTGTGGTGCAATGTCTCTCACAGGAAATTTCGTAGGCAATGTTACATTATATTGCTATGCCCGAGGTCCTGCATACAGTGGCGCAGCCAGGATTTTCCTAAGGGGGAGGAGCAGACCCACAAAGTCATATGGTTTTACGTGGTGAAAACCTCAAAATTTCTCGTTTGACTTAGTGTATTATTGGGTGATAAGGAGGGAGATATCCGGCCTTCTTGACTGCGCCTCTGTCTGCATATATCTTGATCAGTCGTAAGCAGCACGAAACTTAAATGAAGAAAATTCGCAAACATCAGTATATGGGCGCCATTCTGGTCACTTGGCGACGGAGGGTAAGGCACAGGGGTGGGGTTGCCAAGTACCAGATACAGGTTCGGGTACCATGCTGCGGTAGAAGCCTATATGGACCGACCTCAGCTGCTCTCTCTCTTGTCCGGTGCACTTCATCGAGTCCAATTTTCGCGGGAGGTGCAAGAATTGTGGAAATACGCAAAATTGATTTGAACAGTTCATCGCAGTGCATTCAAACTTGTGATGCCTGCTGTATATTTGGCAGAGGATTCATATTTCGGGAACGGTGCCTCCAATTTTCGCGCGTGTGCATTCAGAAAATCGATTTCAGACTAAATTGCCCGCAATTTGCCGAAATCGATCTCATCTGTCGAATATATTGTGAGCATCTCAACGTTAACTTCGTCATGCCTGATTATCAGCTTAGCATATGCATCGCGCCATGCCACGACCCGTTTTGTCTATCAAGCTTTTCGCTCAGTGCATGCCGCATCAAACCGTTCAGCGCGGCATCCTCCGTCGGACTGACGCTAGCACGCAGTCGCCCTACCTCGGGGCGCTCAGATCACGTGACACGACAGCATAACCACATGCCCGACAACACGATCACGTGACCGACATCTGTATGGCTAGCAGGTGCCCACTGAACCGACATCGATAACGTGCCACCATAAAGCCTTTTGTTTGACCATAAATGTCGCACTTAGAAGTGAATAGAATGGCAAAGGCTACTAAAAAGGCAAAAACAAACCGGTATGATTATTAGGGAAGGCAATGTAATTGAAACACTGCAAAGACTTAGCCGGTTTTAAAAATGTGGCGGTCGTGCAAGCGGGGTCCCTCAGATGAACGCTTATCTATGTAAACCGGAGTAGATTCCTCGGGCTTCGCCTTGGCTGTAAATTATCAATAGTATCCAGGTTAAAACAATACTCGAGTCCGCCAATGTTGGTAAGTGCCGTTATGTGCTTGGTTCTTCACCTGATACATGTTACGTTTATATAACAGTGACTTCTTTTCCTAGCGGTTGATCAAAGCTGACGGATTTGCAAACCCGCTAATGTCTCTTTCAAGTCAAGTCATTGTTAACATCAGATGTTCACACTGTGAAAATGTGGCGGACCGCTCCGTTTGAATTCCTCCTGATGTTCTGGACTTGATGAGCACCTCTCCACACAGCGCAACACTCGCTCATCCTGATGTTCTGAACTTGAGGAGCACCGCGTCATGCACTCCTCCCTCTCCGCTGACCGCTGACCTCAGACAGTGTTCTTACATTGTTGGAGACTGCAGACGCGACGGCGGCTGAACCTTCTGCTAGCAGCTGTCAACAGCAAGGTGTGCGGATTAGCAACATCAGCGGCTGCGGCGCTTCTCGACGATTGCTGGGTGATAAGTCGTCAGCTAGACCTTTGGGAGCGATTTTCAGGTTGGTGGGGCTCCAGCGATTTGAGGGCGTTCGACTCAATTCCGAGCACGTGATAACAACATGGCTAACGCCAACGTTGTTCAATGCTGGGAGGACACATTTGGTGAGGAATCAGACGGAAATACAGAAGAAAGGGGGTAGGATAGTAGTATCATGAATGTGTCAGCAAGATGTAGCATAGTAATGCGCATGCAGGCACGTATGTGCAAACCGATTTATCTACATGATTATGAAAATTATTATCCAGTAATGTCTTCCACAAAATAAACGAAACAGCATGACTCAACACCACCTGAACGGCGCCTCTCATTGTGTTAACGAGGTAAAGTGAGGGAGGAGGGTCAGCAAAACGTACGCATTCTATTCACGGTGGTGAATTGCCATTCAGCTAGATACCTGACGTGCCAGCGGTCAGGGGTCAGGGGTCGACTCACGTCACTTGGCTGGCCCAGTTGCGGACGCTGAGCGACGGGTCGAATAGCAGGCCGGCCGGGCATGTGAAGTGGTGAGCGACACCGTTGGCACAATGGTAGTATCTCTGACAGTCGGCCGGGTCAGCGAAAATGCCGTGCGGGGATGGGCAAGTAACTCGTGTACCAGAAACAGGACTACACTAACCAGATACAAGGCGATTGCATCAGATACAGGGCAACTGTAACCAGATACAGGACAACTGTATACATTTACGAGGCGACTGTAACCAGATACAGGACAACTGTAACCAGACAAGTTGCTGTACCCAGGCACAGGGCGACTGGCCCAAATACAGGGCAGAAGTGCAACCAGACACAGGGCAACTGTAGACAGACACAGAGCGATTGTGACCAGACACAGGACAACTGTGGAGCAGACACAGAGCGATTGTGACCAGACACAGGATAACTGTAGACAGACACAGAGCGATTGTGTCCCAGACACAGATAACTGTGAACAGACACAGAGCGATTGTGACCAGACACAGGATAACTGTAGACAGACACAGAGCGACTGTGACTCAGACCTGGGATAACTGTGAACATACGCATGGCGACTGTGATCGCTCCATTCGACGGCAGGTGACAATGTTTACGATCATCATCGCCAGTCGTTCTAAATGATATACAGCCGTCTCCTTACATGCTCCTCCCGGCGCCCGCCGTGGTGGTCGTGGTTCAAGCCGTGGTTCCAGCCGTGGTCCCCAGCCGTGGTTCCAGCCGTGGTTCCAGCCGTGGTCCCAGCCGTGGTCCCAGCCGTGGTTCCAGCCGTGGTTCCAGCCGTGGTTCCAGCCGTGGTTCCAGCCGTGGTTCCAGCTGTGGTTCCAGCCGTGTGGTGGTGCCGCCGCTCCCTATGTTGGCCTGGATGGCGGTCACAATCGGCCACGCTCCGCCGCCGCACCCGTTTCTGGAAGGACCAGCCACCGGTTTAATGTTCCCAACGCACATGCATCACATTGCTCCCATTGGCTTTAGAGACATGCTGTCTTTAGAATGTCTCTTGAAAGTACAAGTATGCCTCAAAGGTGCTTTGAATTAAATATTGTATAGATATTGTTGACTTATACACATAGTTAATGTTGATCAAGCTATGCTGACCAAGGTACAGACCAAATATCATTGGCAAAACGTACCATGCTTGCTGCACATGCCCTATGTCGACTTTAGGTCCTCGCCAGCAGTAGCGTCTGCGACGTTCGATGCGCACGTTGACTGTATCAAGCACTCCAAAGCAAGCATCACCACAGCTAAATGCACCACATCCGCCACTGCGTATCTGCGGTACGCTCGCCGTGCTGCTTGACACGTGGCGATCCTCCTCAAATACGGCTGGTCACGCTCGGAAACCGCTGCTCCGCTACGGCACGACCTTCGTAGGCCCATGCTGATCTCATGGACCAAACTCAAAGAGGCTACACTATGTTTGCAATGTATGGGCTTAAATTAGGTTTCAGCGCGGTGCGATGCCCGGTATTTTCGTTCAAAACTTCATGAAGGCAGCGAAAGGATTCGTTTAGTTCCGTCCGGTCCATATCCTATGTGACTCGACAATCAAAGATGTGTTTCGAAAATGACATTGTCAAATTCTTACTGAAGCCTGATCTGTTTCCCGATGTGGCAATATTAACTATGATATAATATTCCTCCTGACTCATCAGTTTACTATA
>JAOTOM010002848.1:0-121359 GCA_034440615.1 Ashinkailepas kermadecensis | reverse complement strand
GCTAATGCTTAGCGAAATTGAAGAGCAAATGCCTCCAGGAAGCGGGCACGTGAATAACAAGTTATCTGGAGGAGCCAATCCACCGACCGAAAAGTATCTTCATTTAGTGGCAATGTTCGTTAAGGTAGCATAAAACTTTGTATTCACGCACAGTTCTGCAGTGCTTGCCCCGTCTCCCAAAGAAAACAAATAATTGAAGTTGTCTCTGTTGGGAGGTGTTCTCTCTTCAATTAAGTTCTCAACACCTTAACCACTCGGCCATCCCCGCCCCCAACACCAACTGTAAATGGCTCTCTCCACCGCCGCATGTAATGCCACGTGCGATTGCGGACAGCGGGTTCGTGAGTCGGTAAATTGTGCATGGGTGCACGTCTGCCCGTGAAGACAACATTTACATCACGGGGAAGGATGCATAGCGTTGCGCCCGAACCGCTACCTTTGACGAGCGCCTACCGCGCCTCGCCCCAGACGCGACGGTCGTTCGCCGTCAGCAGCGCCACCTGGGCGTCGACCGGCGCTTCTGCTGCCATCTGTTGTCAGCGCCGCAACTGAAAGGCTATTTCGTCCACCGCCAGGGGCTCCCAGTCTTCGGTGGGATAGGAGAGAGAGCGAGAGAGAGAGAGAGAGAGAGAGAGAGAGAGAGAGAGAGAGAGAGAGAGAGAGAGAGAGAGAGAGAGAGAGAGAGAGAGAGAGAGAGAGAGAGAGAGAGAGAGAGAGAGAGAGAGAGAGAGAGAGAGAGAGAGAGAGAGAGAGAGAGAGAGAGAGATCGTGAGTGGTTCCAGAAGCTTCGATTAGCGATGGGATCGAGCAGATTATTATACTTGTATATATGAGTATCGTATCGTACAGATTATTATATTATTATACTATACTAGTCGCAACAAACTGCCCTGATTATTTAGTTCATCGTTGCCCAGAGGGCCGTTGTCGCTGTGGCAGTCCTCGGGACGTTACCGTTGTCAGCACGCGTCACGAGAGCGCAGCTCCCGCCTTACATCAGACCAGTGTTGAACAGAGCTACGAGCGACAGGCTATCCAGCAGTGTGCAATGCCGGCCATTGTGCCGCGGCCGTCACATCTGTGGTGCGCTGTTGCATGTCAACTTGTAGGTGGTGTGGATGGTGTGGATGGCGTGGATGGTGTGGTGGTGTGGATGGTGTGGGTGGTGTGGATGGTGTGGTGGTGTCGATGGTGTGGATTGTGTGGTGGTGTGGTGGTGTGGATGGTGTGGTGGTGTCGATGGTGTGGATTGTGTGGTGGTGTGGTGGTGTGGATGGTGTGGATGGTGTGGTGGTGTGGATGGTGTGGTGGTGTGGTGGTGTGGATGGTGTGGTGGTGTGGATGGTGTGGTGGTGTGGTGGTGTGGATGGTGTGGTGGTGTGGGTGGTGTGGATGGTGTGGATGGTGTGGGTGGTGTGGTGGTGTGGGTGGTGTGGATGGTGTGGGTGGTGTGGTGGTGTGGATGGTGTGGTGGTGTGGATGGTATGGATGGTGTGGTGGTGTGGATGGTATGGGTGGTGTGGATGGTGTGGTGGTGTAGATGGTGTGGATGGTGTGGTGGTGTGGATGGTGTGGGTGGTGTGGGTGGTGTGGGTGGTGTGGATGGTGTGGGTGGTGTGGATGGTGTGGATGGTGTGGTGGTGTGGACGGTGTGGTGGTGTGGATGGTGTGGTGTTGTGGATGGTGTGGATGGTGTGGGTGGTGTGGATGGTGTGGGTGGTGTGGATGGTGTGGTGGTGTGGATGGTGTGGATGGTATGGGTGGTGTGGATGGTGTGGTGGTGTGGATGGTGTGGATGGTATGGATGGTGTGGTGGTGTGGGTGGTGTGGATGGTGTGGATGGTGTGGATGCTGTGGTGGTGTAGGTGGTGTGGATGGTGTGGATGGTGTGGATGGCGTGGTGGTGTGGATGGTGTGGATGGTGTGACTCGTGTGGATTGTATGTATCGTGTGGATCTTGTGGATTATGTGTATTATGTGGATCGTGTGAATTGTATGCATCGTGTGGATCGTGTGGGTGGTGAGGGTCATGTGGATTGTATGTACATATCGTGTGGATTGTGTGGATCGTGTGGGTGGTGAGGGTCATGTGGATTGTATGTACATATCGTGTGGATTGTATGTATCGTGTGGATTGTATGTACATATCGTGTGGATTGTGTGGATCGTGTGGATTGTATGTACATATCGTGTGGATTGTGTGGATCGTGTGGATTGTATGTACATATCGTGTGGATTGTGTGGATCGTGTGGATTGTGTGGATCGTGTGGATTGTATGTACATATCGTGTGGATTGTATGTATCGTGTGGATTGTATGTACATATCGTGTGGATTGTGTGGATCGTGTGGATTGTATGTACATATCGTGTGGATTGTGTGGATCGTGTGTATTGTATGTACATATCGTGTGGATTGTATGTACATATCGTGTGGATTGTATGTACATATCGTGTGGATTGTAAGTACATATCGTGTGGATTGTATGTACATATCGTGTGGATTGTATGTACATATCGTGTGGATTGTATGTACATATCGTGTGGATTGTATGTACATATCGTGTGGATTGTATGTACATATCGTGTGGATTGTATGTACATATCGTGTGGATTGTATGTACATATCGTGTGGATTGTATGTACATATCGTGTGGATTGTATGTATATATCGTGTGGATTGTATGTACATATCGTGTGGATTGTATGCACATATCGTGTGGATTGTATGTACATATCGTGTGGATTGTATGTACATATCGTGTGGATTGTATGTACATATCGTGTGGATTGTATGTACATATCGTGTGTATTGTATGTACATATCATGTGGATTGTATGTACATATCGTGTGGATTGTATGTACATATCGTGTGGATTGTATGGTGTCACTTACACCCACCGTAACTAGAAAATCGCCAACGTCTGTGCGCGCGTGGCCGGCGCAGTCTCCACCTGTCTGACACTGCACAGGCTGGTGCGCGGGCTTGTGTTGCGCCGGTACTTACCTGGCTCCTACCTGGATTGGGAGCCACACGCCGTGTGACAGCTTTCATTTTGAGTATTCAGTGTCCATGAAATTTACCTTCTTCCTGTCTGATGCACTTTTGTATTGGATTTGGTTAGCATGCTGTTTGAAATGTTTTTTTTTGTCTGGCGGAGGGGGTTCAGTACATTTTAATTATTACATACCAATGCTTTGTCCGATTCTACACACATGCCTGTGCTGTTACCCTTGATAGGATATACGTTAAAACTATTTAACGATGCTAAAACTTCCATTGAAATATCGAGGCAGTAGCTTGCTGCTTAAATTTCTGTACTTTGATATATTGTTCGGAAAATGTACCACATCTGACATGGAATCATCCCTGATGAACGAATTAACTTCGAATCAGCAACAAACAAGAACTGGAATAAACGCCTGATCAATTTGTTTGTTGACGAAGCTGATGAAAATCTCGTGGACATATAAACATGGACACACTCAGGTACCAGAATGTTTCCCGAAAATCTCACCTGGGGGTGCCTCTGGCCGACATGTGTTCCGAACATCTCACTCGGAGGAACCCCTGACCGACATACGTGTTGCGAACTTTCCGAAAAATGGTAGCATTTCCTTCTTGTTTTCATGTCGAAGCAATTGACCACAATAATATGAATTATATGTGTGTGAAGGACGTAGCTTAGCCCGTATTTTGTCCCCTCGTCATCCGCCCCTGGTAAGCATATAAGTTGTGTATTTTCAACTACCTCAGGCAATAGTCTTATAGTATTACAGTAATCGTTGGCCGGCTCTACGAACGTATCTCTCAACATTTGCTAAATATCCCATAATCGGTCATGTAGTAGCGCTATTGCTCCTCAATGCTACCGATGCTACCAATGCTACCAATTCCGTGAGTATCGGCAGTCAATCTTCTAACCCCTTTCGTTTCCACCCTGAACACGCTTCTGGTAGGCATGTGAGCTACAAACGCTCAAGTCACAATTCAATGGTCTTCCAACATTGCCTACGAGGTTTAGTGAGAAAAGGACAAATGCTATGGAGGATGCCAGCAGAGGTCAAACATGCAGCCAGCAGAGGTCAAACATGTAGCCAGCAGAGGTCAAACATGCACCCAATGGAGGTCAAACATGCTGCGGTGTGACGCATTTGGTGAATTTGTTCCGACCATGCCTTCCGAAACCGACTCCTGGAACTGGCCTGAGCGGGAGTCGGAAGCGGAACAAAAATGACGCCTGGTGTAGACAAATAATGCCAGGAAAGTCACTTAGTGTTAGTGTTATCACCCGAAGTGTCCAGGATCTACGGATAGAAAGCCACAATGGTAGGAACACTCTGTACCCTTTCCCGTAATAGGGCTAATGGGAGCCTTGAGATCTGGAAAATATTTGCAGTTCGACATAAAGATGATTGACGAAGAAAACCATTGGGCGCCGACTGCTTAGATACAGTTCGTTTGACCTCGAATAAACTACATTTCAAATTTATTCGAGTTGATGTTGATGTTGGTGTAGATGTAAGTTGTTGAAGAAGGCGTGCAAAGTTTCTGCCTGTTGCGCTTCTTTGTTCATCGGCTATCCCCCACCCCCACCCCGACCCCTAAGAGGGTGGGGAGGGGATTTGCACTACACCACGGTTCGGGTTTAGATTGTTCGACAGTATCCAATCCACGTTTACAACACTACTTAATGAAAACAGGGGCGCCAAAGTGGCGAAAGGCGCTGTTTCGACGTTAAATTCGATGATAAATATGTTGTCATTTGGCATTGTCATTTGCACGTCAAATTTAAACACAGAGCTGGTATCGAATTTCTCGTCGGGATGGAGGCTTTCGCCTTGGTGAGGCCTTTCCGTTTACACGCTTTGTAGATGTTGTAAATGTTCGCCTTCGTCTACCTCTGCTGAACTTTCCACACTTCATCCTTTAGGTCTCGCTGAACATGAATATTGCAGGCATTATTGCTGGCAAGTTTGGATGAATCCACATTATAAAGCACACCTTTCCCTTACCTACTGAGTACAGTTTGCTTTAGGTACATTATGCATCCACATTTTTGCGTTCTGCTGAGGATAATTGACGAGCTTGTAAAAACTGATCTTTTAACGCAGGTGACATATTGTATACAATTGTACAGTTAATCGGCATTTGTGCATACCATGTAAGGCATCAGGTGCATACCATTGCACAACATACCACTTAAGATATCAGAAAAATATGCAAGCAGCAGCATCATAAAGGGTCTGTGAAAGCGCATGTAGCGTTTGAAAGCACCAATGCAATTCCCTGAACTGTGATTTTCAGCGACTGGGTGTGTTACAGTTTGACGGCTGGTCACACTTAAGGTACCCAAAGCGAGCCGGTGAATCAGCAAATACCACTGCATCATTCGCCATGTCCTTCCGTGTCGCGGGCAGCATAAACATGTTTGCGTTGTACGTTGGCCGCCAGTATCGCTACTTGGGCATATGTTAGGCTGTGTGCGTAGTTCAATATTGCATTGTGCATGTTTAATGCTAACTGTTGCCAGAAGTACCACTGTCGAGACTGTCGACACCGATATCGGTCCAGGTGCTAGTCGCAGGCCAGAAGACAGAACTGCGGGCCCAGGTATCATACTTAGCCCAAACACAGGTAACGGTGGATACGGCGGTCTGCTTTGGAAGGAAGCAAACCAATGTGGAAGTGTTGGAATCGCTCCAGACAATGTGTGGAGAAGCAAACCCGAGTGGGAGAGATGAAATGGCCTCAGACAATGTGTGGAGAAGGAAGCAAACTTGTGTGGGAGGAATGAAATGGCCCCAGACAATGGGTAGAGAAGCTTGAACATAATTGACGGGGCACAATGCACGGAGGCAATGAGTGCTGCCAATTTGGTTGGTGAAGCCCGCCTTATTGGGCTGCATGAAAGAGGAAAAAGTTGGTGGGACCGAGGCAAAGATGATGGGGCTCTGACCCAAAACAGTATGGATCTCTAACCTTGTCCCATGTAACTGAAAGTAGGTAACATTGGTGTCGCTTAACTTAACCGCTTGAAAGCGAAAGGGCGGGGATAGGGCATCCCCGAGTGCCCCTGTTTCTGCCAGTGCACATTGCAACCGTCCTGGATCCATCGTGCAACCTTAACAGCAGTCACATTGAGATAGAGACGCTAGACAGTGTACCGAAAGATGTCCGGCTTCGACACAGGAGGTCTGCTAAACGATATCTCACAGACAGCTCGCGACAAACATTCTCGCGCCTAACCAAACATTTCAGTTTAGTTTCTCATGAAGTTCGAATGGAGTGGAATATAATGGAATACGGCGGGCAGTGCGGATCGGCTTACCTGGGCTAGTTTCGGCTCCAGGCTCTCCATGGGGCAGCGTCTGGGCGGTACGCCGTACCGGGCCAAGGCGAGCACACCTGCGGCACCGGCGCCAGCTGAGGTCACCAGGTCACACTGCCATCAACAAATCCACACCCGCTCCTCTCCGCTCATACCCGCTCCTCTCCGCTCACACCCGCTCCTCTCCGCTCATACCCGCTCCTCTCCGCTCACACCCGCTCCTCTCCGCTCACACCAGCTCCTCTCCGCTCACACCAGCTCCTCTCCGCTAACATCCATTTACACCTGCTCCTCTCCGCTCACACCCGCTCCTCTTCGCTCACACCCACTCCTCTCCGATCACACCCGCTCCTCTCCGCTCACATCCACTCAGCTTTCCGGTCGGTAAGCACCCCGCCCCCTTCCGCCTGCAACCAGTACGCAAATCATCTCACACGCTTCTTGGCCGTGAGCATTGCATAGCAGATTGTCAGATCATCAGCTTGGCGGAACTTCGTAGAAATCCCCTTCAGGCAACCGGTATTTACTAAACAAGGCATGTTTTCTGAATCGGTGGTGACGTAGCCGGAAATGTAGCGCTGTATAATTGGAATTGAAAATTGGATATTGGAATTGTGACGCAGCGATTGCATCCGGCCATTGCCGCTTACCCTGCTACAGGGGGCAGGCTTTCTCCATTGGGGGAGTGGGTAGCACATCCGGCCATTGCCGCTTACCCTGCTACAGGGGGCAGGCTTTCTCCATTGGGGGAGTGGGTAGCACATCCGGCCATTGCCGCTTACCCTGCTACAGGGGCAAGCTTTCTCCATTGGCGGAGTGGGTAGCACATCCGGCCATTGCCGCTTACCCTGCTACAGGGGGCAGGCTTTCTCCATTGGGGGAGTGGGTAGCACATTCGGCCATTGCCGCTTACCCTGCTACAGGGGCAGGCTTTCTCCATTGGGGGAGTGGGTAGCACATCCGGCCATTGCCGCTTACCCTGCTACAGGGGCAGGCTTTCTCCATTGGCGGAGTGGGTAGCACATCCGGCCATTGCCGCTTACCCTGCTACAGGGGGCAGGCTTTCTCCATTGGTGGAGTGGGTTGCACATCCGGCTTTCATACATTTTTCAGCCAACACACATGGGCTCAAAGTTAGATATCATAACTATTCGGCAGAGACATGCCGTCCTCCCAACGTCTGGGAAGTCTAATCAATGACATCGTGGGGAATATTAATGAACCAATTGCCCACCAAATCCGTCGATCAGCCCTCCCTGGAATACCGAAAAGCAAGCCCTCTATTCCTATAATGATTGTCTATGCTGGTTTTAAAGATGTTCAGTGTGCTGCTACTGACAATTATTTCCGGCAGCTGGTTCCAGTGTTCTACTACCCTGTTGGTGAAGAAAGACTGTCTTAATCACTACACCACCCAATGACAACGAATGACAAAAGTTACTGGAATGCATATGCGTGGTCCTAATCCTAACCTAACCTAAACAAGTCCAATATGCATATGCTTGAGACGAAGTATTTTGCACTCCTGTGGGCACCTACTCTTAGACCTGTTTACACAAGGCATAATTCTGACACACGTAGGGCAAAAGGAACTGATTGCCACAATTATGCTAATTATGCCCCACAATAATTTCAGCCTTTGACATGGCACCCTATGAAGTGTGTATCTATGCCGTGGCACCCTATGAAGTGTGTATCTATGCCGTGGCACCCTATGAAGGGTGTATCTATGCCTATGGATTTGCGCCGGTTCTCAACGTAATGGGATCGACGAATTATATCCCCTCAACGGTGCATTACACCTCCTGCAATTTATGTCTTCACTGAACTGGATGAAAACTATTGTCTTGTACTGAGCTAGCAATGCATTACGAGTACAGTGATTAAAGTGGGAACACATGCAACTTGCCTCCAGGACTTGCAGCCAATATCGCTCCAGCAAAGTTCACCGCAAAGTAGAAACAAATGGCGGACAAAAATGGCGGAAGGTTCACTGCAAGTGTACTTGGCATAGAAGTAGCTTAATAAGGCTAGTTCCAGGCTAGGCACCTGCCTTGCTGCTTTATCGTATTGACTGCCGAGTGTTTATTGCCCATTCACGTTTCACAATGAGCGTGCTGTAAGTATCCAGGTGCTACTCAGGCTACGTTCTCAAGCATCACGTATGCAACCAAGAATTCAATTCCGACATTTGCCTGCTCCATGCAGCATAGAAGAGCATGCATGTTCTTCATGAATGCTGATGTATAACATTATAGAGTATAACACCCTAAGACTGCTGAAGAAGTGTGTATGTGTTTCTTTGATACTGAAAATTGGATCAAGGTTCTGGTGGAAGTGCATTGTTGGTACTAGTGTCTTCGTTAGCCTCCTTTAGCACTATTTATTCTATATTTTTACAGTACAGGGCGTTCTCGCCCTGCGCTGCAGGGCTGTAAGTTCTGGCTGTGGCGTTGTTTTCCTTCGTGGTGGATGGCGTGTTAAGTAAAATTAGAAGCATTCTAGGATGCCAAATTCGTGGTGGAAAGATGGTGCTGCCGTGTCTCATAGTCAGCTGAGCCCACCTAAGTGCAGAGGAGCTGATGCTAGGAAATAACCGCGGTTGACGCAATCCGTCCCTCCACGACTTCTTGAGGTTATCGTCCGAAGCACTGAGAGGATTCTACCTAGGTTTTTTCACAGCCGCCGAGCATTATTTTCCCGCCATTGGTAAACATCTCTGGGTCGTATCGGACAACGCAATAATGACGTCATATTTCTGTAGACACTGTGGGCTGGGAGACATGTCCTCTTCAATGTTCTAGAATTAATTATTCCGCCCTCCATTACGGATCCGTCTAAAACATGTTCGTGAACATGCGAACATGATACAGTATGCATCTATCTGACTGTGCACACGAGACGAAAACCTTCCGGGACAGCGAGGGTTATCGTCTTCGAATTTACATTTGGCAGCTCTCTTTCCCTCACATGTGGCGCAGCAGACGAGCGCACCGAGCACTCGTTCTGTCACGTGCGGCCTATTTGGTTGGAGAGTGCAGCGTGAGTAGAGTCAGTCTACTCTTCGTTTGGGGAGTGCAGCGGGTCCGCTCTTCGTGTGGGCAGTGCAGAGCGAGCATAACGGGTCTACTATTCGGTTGGGTAGTGGAGTGCGAGTATAGTGGGTCCGCTCTTCGTTTGGGGAGTGAAACGCGAGTATAGTGGGTCCACTATTCGGTTGGGGAATGCAGCACGGGTATGGTGGATCCACACTTCGGTTGTGGAGTGCAGCACGGGTATGGTGGGTCCACTCTTCGGTTGTGGGGTGCAGCACGGGATGGTGGATCCACACTTCGGTTGTGGAGTGCAGCACGGGTATGGTGGGTCCACTCTTCGGTTGTGGAGTGCAGCACGGGTATAGTGGGTCCACTCTTCGGTTGGGGAGTGCAGCACGGGTATGTTGGATCTACACTTCGGTTGTGGAGTGCAGCACGGGTATGGTGGATCCACACTTCGGTTGTGGAGTGCAGCACGGGTATAGTGGATCCACACTTCGGTTGTGGAGTGCAGCACGGGTATGGTGGGTCCACTCTTCGGTTGGGGAGTGCAGCACGGGTATGGTGGGTCCACACTTCGGTAGCTTCACGAGGGCCAAAAGTAAAGTCATTCTTCGCCAAAGGATTATGTAAAATAGCAGCAGGCATAGGGGATTTGATGTTGGTATGGCATTTGCCCTCACATGAGCTTTAAGTTTGCACCTAGCTCCTCCCCCCCCAAGTGAAGCGTTCGTCTGGACGCGAGTAGATTGGCGAATGACTAACGATACCCACCATGCGCCCTGGACCCGAATTTGAACGGCAATGCATATTTCAAGAGGCACCCGATGGTCTGATAACACTGTCACTGCCATGTTGCCCCGATGGGACTCGTGCCGCAAACGGAATGGCCGGTGCCTAGTCACACCAACGGCACGGGCGTTTCGGTATGCTTACGAGAAGGTTATCTGTGCCGTGTGGTATGTACCCGATCAGGCCGTGTGTCGACGGGTGTGACGGCTGCTGGCGACGGCTGCTGGCGACGGCTGCTGGTGACGGCTGCTGGTGACGGCTGCGGATGACGGCTGCTGGCGACGGCTGCGGATGACGGCTGCTGGCGACGGCTGCTGGTGACGGCTGCGGATGACGGCTGCGGATGACGGCTGCTGGTGACCGCTGCTGGTGACGGCTGCTGGTGACGGCTGCGGATGACGGCTGCGGATGACGGCTGCGGATGACGGCTGCTGGTGACCGCTGCTGGTGACGGCTGCGGATGACGGCTGCTGGTGACGGCTGCTGATGACGGCTGCTGGTGACGGCTGCTGGTGACGGCTGCTGGTGACGGCTGCGGATGACGGCTGCGGATGACGGCTGCGGATGACGGCTGCTGGTGACGGCTGCTGGTGACCGCTGCGCGTGACGGTGACTTACTGCCACGGATGGTTTCTTTCGCCACATTTTTGGTTTTCGATACACTTAGTAAAATGATGCCCGCAAAGTGTGCTCCGGACCTGAGAGGATGAATTGTTATATCGAACAGTTTACGCACAGAACATATAAGTTCTCAATGCAATCATAGGCATATAGTTATACGGTAGAATATGCACTATATATATATATATATATATATATATATATATATATATATATATACATATATAGAACCGAAATCAAGCAATCATCAGGGTAAAGACAAGGTGCACGGATACAACAAATTATAGCACTGGCGAGTATAAACATAAAATAATCGGTATGTTCTAAATGCTGAACTTACTCATTTATTTTGAAATTAATTCATCAAGTACCAAGACGCTCTTACGTACCCAGAACCAACGTGCGCCCTAGAGTGGACTGAATTATCTTAGCATCAGAATGTTGGCATACATTCCTATGCGAACCTCGCAGGTTGAATTTGTGAATGGTTAAATGCACACAACTTTGTCTTAGGGCTAACTTCGGGTCATTTTGCAGGTGCTTTCTAGTGCATCTTTGTGACATAGTACGTCCCGCCTGGTAGTCCTGTTGGGCATATCGAATGCAGTTTCACGCCACTTCGTAGTAAAACCATCGAATTCAGCAGAAAATATTTATTGAAGCAGAACTCGGCACGCAATGAAGCGTACAACCGCCTTGGCATCATCGACGAAACATGGCTGCAGGCATAGCCCGTTCTACTTCCGGGGCAGCCTAAGTCAACAATGTTCCCGAAGTCGATTGCATAACTCGAGCTGGTGAGCTAAAATCACATTACATATTTATATATGTACATATATAGATATAAATATATATATATATATATATATATATATATATATATATATATATATATATATATATAATGGCGTATATCGACCGGTAAGATCAGGAGTTATGTGCGAAAAACCGGAGGAGTGAGCTGATTTCGCCCCCCCGCCCTCCAGTGTGAGTGTTAATCATCATAGGACCATACATAAGCCATATTACACAAAATAACCGACCAATTCAATGTCAAAAGCCTTGGGGCACCAACGCTGGCATACTCCGAGTATTGCGACCAGAGGTGAAAAAAACGTCGACACTGTCTCCCACTAAAATCCCAAGGCACGATTTTGTCTCCATTTAAAAAAATATAATGTCGCATGTTGTCATGTACGCCAGATGGACCCACGCAAAGGTTGGAATGTATATTCCGAGCTCTTCAAACTCGCTACATACAGATTGCGATGTAACTGTTGTTCTGAATATGATACCTATAACTAAGCAGACGTTTCAGCAACGTTTTAGTCTCAAAACACAGTTGATAGCAATCTCTTTATGTTTGAAGTGGATCCATAGTGAAAACTGCATATAACAGCATATCAAGCAGGACTATGAAATGCCACTAACTTGGCAGTACTTCGTACGAACTGCTGCGAATCACCAGCCAGTGAGCCAGGAATAAAATAGCTACCTACCAGCATCCGCTAACAATAAAGCCGGGTTCAGTACAGCTCGCCCACTCCACACAAGCCACAGTACACTGGTGTGTGTGTGGGGGGGGTACGAACCAATGGGGAATTAATAAAATATCTATAAGCATGCCCCAACAACAGTCAGGTACAGTACATCTCGGCACACACCACACAAGTCGCAGCACGCTAGCAGGGGCTTCGGGCCAGTGAGCTACGTCATACAATATCTAGCATTATCCAACACCACGGTCGGCTCCAGTACAGCTCGTCAGTCTACAACCTGATTGAGGCTAAGGAACAATGAGACGAGAGTGCATACTTACAAGCACGCGGCGACAGGCCTGGATCACACGCAATCACTGGAACACTGGATTACACGCGACATAAACTAGAGTGGGCTTGCTGCGCATACCAGCGAGCTGAGCTGATGAATGATCCTGACATGTTTCCCTATTGTCGACCCCTGTTTCGTATGCAGCAGCCTATCCTATTTGGTTACACGCACTATTACAGGCTCGATTGATATTGGGCTTTCCTATGGCCAGCTATTCAAAAGTTAGGACAGCCAGCTTAGGAATGCCCCAGGATGCCAATACATATGTCATCTTTTTGCATACCTCCAGTAAACTACAATTGGTTGCATCTTTTTTTCTCTTTTTTTGCAGATAGGCCACCACCAGTCATTAGTAGGAGTAGCCCCATTAGCACCTCAGCTAGGTAGCACGCTAGTAACACCAAGGAACTACTGGGGTCACAATGTGAAATGTATTATGAGTGGAAGAATGGAAAAAGTTGGATCCATGTATATAGACATGCACAAGCACACATACCTGCATATGCACACACATGAAACATGTACACCTACACATACTTTACATATATAGACACATATGTGCTCACACATCATTTATACAAATATACATATACACATACAAATGCACACGCCTGCATATACACACCTGTATTTACATGCAATTAAGCATATAGTTACACCATATAATAATTCCTCTGCATTTTTTGTAGTGTCCAATTGATCAAGGTTAGTTTTTGCTTGCTAGTTAGTTTGTGATATTTAACCCTCGCCAGTATTCGGCATTTTACCACCTTCGGTCGTATAGGGGGGGGGTACGACCCCCCCTGGCGATTCGAAACCGTGCATGTTACGAAAACGGACCAAATACAAAAGTGATAGATTTGGCCGAGATCTCGCGGTTGGAATTCAGTATGACCTTCTAAGGTCAATGGTTGACTTTCGAGGTCAGATCAAAGGTCTAAAATTGATTTTTTGGGGTATTTTCCGAAGAAAATCGTCAGTTATATCGAAACTACTGTCTAAATATGCACGACATGGCCGGAAACATGTTTATTGGGACCTTGCGAACATAACGACATGTGACACGATGTGATCGGACCAATATGTCATGCACCAAATGAGGTCAAAGCCGTGACCCCAAATATCCAACTTTTTTAAGAGTGGTTCCAATTTCGAAGTTTAAAGTTCCTCAGGGTAAAAATGGACGCTGAATTCGAATTCAGCACGAAAAATTACCGTAGGTCAGCTAAAAAAGGTCGAAAGGTCAAACGAGGTCAACCGAGGTCACCGATTTTTGGAACATTATTTTTCCAATGGGAACCCATCTGGGCATTGCAAAATTGCATTGCAAAACACATAATACCAGTCGATGTATGCAACAATGTCATGTTTAGGTGCGATAATCACGTATTTGTTGAAAACTGCTCGGAGGTGCTCCCTTTTATGACCTCATAACTCTGTGACCTGACATGCCCTCCCAAAAAATTTCCCCAAAAGTCGTCAAAAGGTTGCCCCAGAGGGTACTGAACATCTCAGAGCGATCCGTTCATCGGTTTGGAAGGAATACACACAAAAACCTTAGGGGGGGGGTTGCACCCCCCCCCCCCCTATACGGGCGAGGGTTAAGTCAATGAAATAAGCTCTGATAACCTTTTTATATCTTCTTTCTTAATAGATACATGATTACAGGAAGGAAATTTTGAACCAATAATACTATTCCAAGTTCTTGGTGCTATACATGATATGGAATGAAGTCAATAGGATTTCGATGAAAAAGGTACATGGAAATGATCAACATGCCTTACTTGCTTGCCTTGGTGATGAGTATTGGAACATATTCATTATAGTGATTGGTGATGTTTGATCCAAAAATATGTGAAATAGTAATATGTTATGTTCCTGAACAAGATGAGGGAACTTCAAAATGTTATATTTGACAAACAATTAATTTGTAGGGTATGTATAGTGCTGATTATCTATGATTCTTAATGCCCTTTTTTGTATTTTAACAATTCTGTCTAATCGTGTTGGAAAATTGTTTCCCCATCTTAATGCACAATAATTTAAATAGGGAAAAATCAAAGTATTATACAAATATTTCAATTCGATTTCCTTGACATTTCCTCTTCCATTGTTCACTACTTAAACAGACAAGAGCGGTATGATTTGGAGGCTCTGTGCCGGGCGATCACTGTTCCCGTGAGCATGTGCTTCACGTTCGCGGACCGCCTGATGAAATCAAACTGGTTACGGCTTTGAACTGCTTTGATCAGATGCTCGGCGCCGTCAAGATCAGGGCCATTCCACCGAATCATCAACTCCATTGCAGCATTTTCGTGCTTGAGCTGGCGATGCATCGAGAACACCTCCTTGAGGACACTGCCCATGGATTCCACAACACTTTCGGTAGGCGTGAGCAGCCACAGGCGGATGACTAGATTGACGAATGGCTCGACCCCCGGACCACGTTTCCACAGTACCTTCAGGAGAGCTTGGTTGGAGTCTGTACGCTCCTCGACACGCAGGGTGGAGATCGCCTCCCGGACGCTCCTGCTCGGCACCGCAGCCGATGGCGGGATTAACTTGCTCGACACCAGCTGCACGATGGCTTCGGAGACTGAGCTCACCTGGGCGTCGAGTGATGTATGTGGGACCTGAAGACCTGTCAGATCACCAACCCTTCGCAGATGCGTCATGTTGTCCAGGATGGTCTTGTTCGCCGTGCCCTTTATTCCGCCACTAGCTTCAGCTCCATGTCTCCTGGCCTTCAGGTTGCGGACCAGGGCGGTGCAAAACGCGACGATGTGCCGGATCTGTGGATTATGATAATTATAGGGCCGACGATAATCGGATGCTGAATAAACAGAAGTCTGAATTTCATTAGTAAAATGGTTATGCTATGCTTCGAGTGAACATAATGGCTGATTAATTGATGATTGGAGTCTTACAGCATGTCGATAGCCAAGGTTATTTTGTATCATAAGAAGGATAATGTTAAATACTACCGAATGTTAGCTTAGCACCAGTAGCTTAGTATTCCAGGAAAAGGAAGAAGTCGAGGAGGAACGGAGATATTACAAGCAAGTTACTAGCAACTGTAATGTGAAAGAAAACATTAAGCTTCCAGACGAAAAAAACGTGAGCCTTTAGGCAGTGGAATAAATAGCTGTTAAGTTCAATAGGTGTTCACCTGAGTGTGTAAGCCATTCTTGTACTGCATCAGATTTGGCCAGAGTTCCTCGAAGTCCACCGCTCCGAGGGCATGTGCTGCAGGATTCACTCCTTTCTGGCTCAGAGCAGCCACGTCTGCCGCCATGCCCAGGGGGCTGCTGATGGTGGTGCCGTACTCAGTGCGACACTCCCAGGGTAGCAGCTGGGTGTTCTGCTGTGCCTGGCTTCCCTGCCCAAGGATGTCGTAGACGTCGTGCAGAGCAGCAACGCGCGTCATGAACGTCTCATCTGAAAATAAGCAACATCAAAATGTTCAAGCAATTCACCATGAAACAAAATGAACGAAAGCATATGGGGGAACAGTAGCGTGTGGGCGCGTTAAATGCTAAACTGTTCATACTGAGCAGCAGTACCTGCATGCTTACACATGTATGAACGAATTTAAAATATGCCAAGACAATACCATGTCGCTGTAGTCAATGAGCATCATAGTTATGCAAATATGCATACATCCACGAAACATATTTCATCCATGGATAACTTAGAAGTTAGATAGCGAGCAGAACACACTCTTATTTATGCACATGCACGATGATCAACAATCCAACCAGATTCAATAAGTATATGCTATTGAATGTTTATTATTTTAAGAATCATTGAAAACATATTATCATAGTCTCACAGTAGCAGGGACCGAACCATGGGTGTTCCGCAAAACCATCGGTATGCTTGGGGTATCATTGCGTCTTTTTTGTTTTGTTTTTTTGTTTGTAATTTTGCAATTTTGGTTCAAATAAGGATAGTTTGCTAGCCCACTCACCTTCTAGAGAAGAGATGTCTTCCCACTGCTCTTAGGCGACAGCCGCCCGTTTTTCTTTCTTCAAGCGATCACGCAGGACCTCGCACATGGTTTGTGCATTGGCTCTAAATGCCTTGAAGGTGTTGGCGGCGTGCGCAGCGAATCTGGTGTTGGACCACAATTTCGGTGTCACAGTTGTGGCGTCATCCGCTGTCGTGTCTAGAAGTTCTTCTAGACCCTTGCTGTGGCTGAACTTTTTTGTGATGCGTGTCATACCTTCGACAATGTCGTCCACCCACAGGCACGCAGACTCAGCTCGGGCGTCTTGCTCTGCCAGGTTCATCAGATGGCTGGCATCCCATATGGCAGGTATGGAGACTGTCTCCGTCTATCCACCTGCATTGGCCGAGTTGAGGGCACGTGTGAGTTTGTCAGGAATTGAGGCGTGGTGATACTGGCCATCCGCTGCAAACGAAGCCACTCTTTGGGACGACTCAATTCCCACGAGCGCCAGGGTGGCTTTTAGCTCTTGGGCAATGGATTCGCCATCGTGATGTTTCACCACGGGTGCGCCGATCACGAGACTCTGTATTAGATGACCTGGTGGTGCGTCTGGAACGACCGTGATGATGGCAGTGATGTCCACGGTGCGACGATTTAAAGTAATTTTGTCGGCAACAAGAGCGTCGCACGGCTGAGAAGATATGTGCTTCCGTATCATTATCATCATCTCTCCATGGAAAGCATCACGCACCTTGTTCATGAGCAAGGCACTGTGGTTTTTGTCCCCCACATTTGCCCCACTTGCGTGAAGGAGGACGATGAGCTCCTCGAACGAGCTCCGCGGTAGGGACTTCTTCAGCGTGTAGTACGCCGCCCGGAGCACATGATGGGCGACGGAATCCGACTCACCCCCACGAACTGCTTCCCTGTTCTTACCTCCTCTGGCCCGCGTCTGGGCTTTCTTGTGTTGAGAGGACATGAAGTGTCCCTTCACAGCTGTTCTCAGCGATTTGAATCTCTCGGGCATGGGCTGGCCTGGCGCAAATTCCGATCCGAGACTGAAGTTGTATGCGAAGACTCCAATTCCGCGAGCAGCACTTCCATTGGGCTCCTGGGCACAGATGTCGCAGTGCAGGATGCTACTCTCGGGCGACGCTACCAGATGCTGCCCAGAAGCAGCTTGAAGACAGGAGATGCCTCTTCCAGAGCGGAACAGCACCTCTGCTTCCAGGTCAGGGGATAATTCGTCACCGGCTGGGGTCGGTTTCTTGAGGAGGTGGATGATCTGGTCGACTTTCTGTTCAAGCACAGAAATCTTAGCAGACATGTGATTTAACTCACTGGGATATGGAACCTTCTTGTGTGGTGGTTCTGAAAAGAAGCATAGATGGGTATCAGCACCGCAGGCATCTACTCACAGCACCCACACCAACACAAACGGTATTACAAATTCCACTATTGCAAACTATTGCACCCCACTAACACACATAGTTTGACCATAAAATGCCAATATTGCTGCAAGGTTGTTTTCATCATGTATGCAGTTTAAGAAAAACATAACAGGATGCCATCACATGGCGGAGCTGAGTATTATTAGTAGGTTGCGTGTTATTACAAAAACGTTGGCAAACACAGCCCATAAAACAGCATAGTATGGCTTACCAGTACAGTTATAATGCATTTAACTCACCATTTAATACCATTAAAACCATTTAACAAATCAAGGCTCATCAATGGCTCATGTCAGAACATATTTAATTGAATCTAAGTAGATATCCAAGGCTGAATGATCTCAGGCTAGTGAGATTGTTCAGTCAGTTGGTTGGCTGTGTTCCCTTCAGCAGGTTGTCAAGCTTTATTTAATTGGTAAAAGTATGAGTGGAACATTGAGTCCTAGGTTGAGTCTGGATTCGATTCAGAGTCCGAAGTTTGCAGAATTGCTGAATCTGAGCCAGATGCTCATTTATTAGGCTTGGGTCTGGCCTCAAGCCCACTGGCAAAATGGTTAGTCTGATTCTGATTTACTAGTGTAATGAACTGAATCGCTTGATCTCGGCCTCAAAAAGTCATGACTCCAGACCAGATTCCACGTCCGGCTGGACTCGCACCCATGTCTACACAGCGGTAACATTAAGTACCAAAGGTGTTGGAGGGGACATATCCACCATCCTTCCTGTGACAAATCCAGCCCATGCAGCCAATCAAAATACCTGAAGTTTGTTGAACAGAGTTTGATGGCCCCTTAGGACAGACGTTCTGAGAGGTAGACTCAGAAGGGGCATCAACTTTTTCTCCAATCTCTGAAAAGTATGTGATTCCTGAGAAACCACATAATTTACTTAGCATGAAACCATTATCAACAACACACAGCTTAGAAACAAACAACAAATTTAGTTTGGAAAACATGGGTGTGAAACATAAAATCAACAAACACCAAGATTACTTTATGAGGATAGCATTGCTTATTAACATGAAATCAGGCCAATTATTGGTGGGTACTGTTAGTCCCTTACTTTGCATGAAGGTACTAATTGAGGTGAAAAAATGGGCAAGCAATTGTACACAATCCAGTTGAAACGTCTGGCAAAGGTCGACCCATGATGGACAAGATTTTGCCAACAGTGTCATAGTATTGCTGAAATACTTCAACTGGGTTGACTGTGACAGTAAGCTAATGCAATGCTTAAATAATGCATGTCTCAAATCATTGCACTTAAGATCTAACATCTCCATGCACTGCCTAACACCAATCCAAGCATTTTTAATCATTTGATTTCTCAATTATCTTGAAAGGTGCCACTGAAAACTCAAGGATTTGTTAACATCAATGCTCAGCCACACACAAAGCAGGCATTGAAGAAAAACAATCTCACCTGCAGTCTGATTAGCAGACACTGATGGTCCTTCAGGACTGGATGACTGAAATGGCAGCTCTGTAGTGTCTTGACCTTGTTCTCCACTGCCTGTGTCCTTGGACATTCCTGTGAAAAATGATGATAATTTAACTAAGTATTGAGGACAACCTTGGACAGACAACAAATAAAACAAAAAGCAACATGTTGTTATTGGGGAAAAAAGTGATGGAAGCCAGACATCAATTAAAACCAAGATCAGCCAGAAAAAACATTGTTGATAGTTGATGTAATAAAATATCAACCGAAGTGAAAGAAACATGATTTTTCCCCCCCAAAAAAAAATATTTCAGCTCACTTCTGGAAAACCTCAAATCACTTTCAGGCTTGGCCCATCTTTTCATGTTTGTGATCCAGTTCCCATCTGCAAACCATGTCAACACCCTTGAAGGATTGTAACTCAGCCTGGCATAAGCTATGCATGTTTGCTGTGTGTCTGTGACACAGCCTTTGGTAGATATCAAGCATTACTGCTTCACAATTTTCAATTTCAGAAGATATGTAGGCAAAGTCATGCCATGAAACATCAAAATTTTAAGTAATGAATTCAGAAGGAAATATAGCAGTCATTCATTTCATATTTATAGGCATCACACGCAATGCAACCACATAAATATACAGGGAGACAGTGTAGGGTATGCATGGCTTTCTACACCCATAATTATTTGTGCACTCAAGTGTACATTATTTACTCAATATCTGTTTTTTTTCTTCAACAACATTTCAGGCTAGGTTGGGTTAGGTTAGGATATTATATTTGAAAATTATTCCCAAAACAATAATTGTCTTGCAATTTTTTTATTCTCAAATAAGAATTTGTTTTCTTACATGGAAGGTTAGGCCAGGTTAGGCCATGCCATTTCACTTCTTTCATAATTTAAAATCAAATATTACTTTTTATGCAATATTACCCAACTTCAAGCCCGTTTTGGATATTTTGCTTCCAAGCTGAAAAGTATGCATCTACAGAGGAAATGAGTGGTCACATCATATCAAGCACATTCATAAACACTGCATTGAAAAAAAGAAATTCCAAGATATCAAAAATACCTTAACACGGGCCCTGGAGGGCCTCTGAGAATTACGCGCACTGGAGGGGGGGGGGGGCAGATTCCGCCCCCCCCCCCAAGATCTCGCCTCCTAGTAAAGCTGGAGGAACGAAATTCGCAGGGTGGATGGGCACGGTAGTGAACTCTATTGTGTGCAATTTTCGTGACCTTAGGTCGATATATTCAAGGTCAAATGAGGTCAGATTGGCAACATTTTCCGGTTTTGCGTGGCTTGGCTTGTCATCGTTATGGAGCGCTGTGATTGTGTTTAAATGCTCAAAAATGGGCATCAATGATGTTTTGGACATTACTAATGATGCAATGCAGATGCTAGACCCAACATTTGACCTCAGGTCACCTATATAGCACCACTTTATCAGGTCAGTTACCTGTTCCAGTTACCGGAACCGGCCGCCCGCCCGACTGCTCCGTCGGGCAGCTCGGAGCAATCGGCTTCGTGAAGAAGGGAGTGAAATACATGAATAAAGTATGGAAACGCAATGACAAACAGTACAAATGACAACCAGTAGTGCATTTATGGCAACATACCAGTTGATCAAGTTTGGTTCCATTAACCTGTCATGAACTTGACCTGACTTGACCTTGGTGACCTAACATGACCTTGAAACTATACAGCATATCAATATGCATCAAACAAGTCGCTAGTGTTGCCTAGAACACTTCCCTTTTGTCAGTATACTGGAAGCGCATCAGCGCCGATCTTTGTGGTCTGGCGCTATAACATTTTTTTACTTTAGCGGCCCCTAATTTGAAAATTTTTCGGCCGATTTCCATTTTTCTTGCTTTAAGCGACGCGCCGTTCATTTCTAAGCAGGTACACCGAAAATCGCGTATATCGACCGGTATAATTTGCAGTTATTTGCGAAAAACCGGAGGGGTGGGCGGATTTCGCCCCCCCTCCAGTGCGCGTGTTAAACCATAAATTTATCTATATTAATTTTGAAAACTTTTTTGCAAAAAAGTTGTTGATTATATTATTTGAAATCGTGCTTCTTCAAAAACAGCTTGGGCTAGATTAGCTTTCCAACTTTTCAAATTCAGATAACATTTCCTTAAAACTGGATGTCTCAACTGCATGTCTCATCTGACTTCTTCTGATTTACATGTTAATCCTGCTGCCATATGACCACCATATAATAAAGTTCATGCATACCCTCACCTTGAAGCCTGATTATCAAGTTTCAAGATGAGGGCTATATATTTTTGAAATTCAATTTATCTTGACATAGGAAAGGCAAGTTTTTTTTAGACTGACTGTAGAACTGTTTGCAGACATAGCCCCTCCGCCTCCTTGGCTAATCAAGAACTACCTAGGTAGGTACCTACGTTCAGAATAGGTTCTGTTCAAGTTCTTACCTTGGAGCCAAGACTGCCATTTTCCGCCAGCACCAAAACTTGAATTCTTTAGAATAGTGGGCAATCCTTTGTGTTTGGTGTCCATGTGCCTCTTCAGGTTCCTCCTTTCACCATTGAAAGTGCAGTTCAAATGTCCACAACGAACATTCATACGTGACGGAGGTCGACCCATGCCTGCCATCCGATAATACAGGCACAGAGCAGAAGGCAAAATAACAATGTTCGATGATAAATATTCTGTGACGAGTATCAATGCTTCAAACCACCAAACATGCGACAACAACCCAAGGCAATCTACAACCGGTGCTGCACGCACGTGAGCCAGTTTCGTCGCAAGCGCGTCACCGGTTGTAACACGTTCATAGGAAGCTGAAAAAAATAAAATTCAGGAGACAAGCAATAAGAGCTAAACTACCATCCAAATCAAAGGAAGCTAGGCCGTACGGGGATTTCGTTTTTCTCCCGGGTGGCAACTCTTGCCAACTGGAGGCTGTCTCCCCACAGCCAAGGAGTCAGGCAATAAGAGCTGAAATCCCATCCAATTCAAGGCAATCTAGTCCGTACAGCGATTTCGTTTTCTCGCCAGGTAACAACTCTTACGAATTCGAGACTGTCTCGCAACAGCCAAGGACACGAGTATTAAATTAAACATACTGTTGTATTATGTAAATCCTTGCATCAATTATTCCATAGAAGCATGAATATATCGTTCTGGAATGGAAAATTAGGTTGAGTGGTGACTACGTCTTCGCGTAGTACTGTCTCCTGAGTACTTTGTTAAGCAAATGTTCTGTCTCCTACTCGGGTAGTCGAGTAAGCAGTTTTTTCTCACCTCTGATTGTGACATGCACTGCGAACTGCTGCACTGTTTATGTACACCACTATCAGCTGTTACGCTGATGAAGATCAGCACATCGAGGACTACCGGTGCACAATTGTCTAAGAAGTTCGGGGTGGTCCGACCTCGTGTCCCTTAAGTCGAATGGTTGTTTTTGGTCTTAACAGTTTCGGATCTGGACCCCATGCTTAGTGAGAGATATCCAACCACAGGCGGGCCCGTGCGACCGACGACTGTTTGTGGATACGACTGCAGCACGTGCAACCGGTCGGAAAGTAGCGATAATGACAACAGGGAGGGCCAGTGAGAAGGTTGTTGAGAAGACCTTGTGCCCTTGCGGTTTGTTTTCTTCTGGTCAGGTTGTTTGGGACCTTGCCAGTTAGCCCAACATCAGCCTTCGGTAGGAGTAGGGATGCCAGGGTGGATTATTGCAGGCACCAAACCGCGTCAAGCCAAATTGCTCCTACTATCCCAGTTCAACAGCCATCACTCATCGACTTAGCATTTCTGGAGGTAGCCTGTGACTGGACGAGTACCCATAATTTTCCCTTCACAATCGTAATTATTTAGAACAACTAAGGGAGATATCGTTTCTGAGTAACTACATAACCAACTTTCATCACCACTATGTATTATTTTACGATTGATAAGTTATTGGTTTCAGCTGTGGCTTTATAGGTACACTAAAAGCATTCGGTTTTTTCCAAACTGCGTGCTGACTCGCTTCAGCTTCGTGATTTTATCATTGCTGGCTTTGGCTTTGTAGCATTTTAACTGCCATGCTCGGCTTCGGCTCGGCTTCCTAGCCTCATTGTCAGTTCGGTTTCTAAGCCAACAGCCCGGCTTCGTCCCCATGTCTGCATCGTAATTGCTATCCAAGCCGCAACTGGCAATTGTCTGCATCGTCCCCCTTCAGTATCCCCTCGGCGTTGCACAAATATTTGCTGATTCCTTGACGTGCTGTCGTTTCGCCTCGCCGATACTGCAGCCGTCGAATGCGTGACCCTGCTGGGCTCAGATCTGTCGCAACTGGTGGGGGAAGCGGAAATGGTCGTGCCGACTTGCATCAGCATCGCCGACGGTCGATTCGTCGTCATTGTCGAGGACGTGGCGGTGACCACGACGGCAGCTCTGGGTGAGGCGGTGCTGCAGTGGGGAGCGGCCCACACCGTCTTCACCCAGAACGTGAAACGGGACGGGCGCCTCCCGTTTTTCCTGTTCCTGCAGATGTATGCTCTCGGCATACTCGACGGGAGTGTCATTCCCAAGGATTGACGCGATGTGGCACAGTTCATGAACATTGACGGCTGAACTATGGTATGACGTCTTGTCGGGAGCGTCACCGGGATGTTGTGTATGTGGCGGCATGCTTCTTTCTAGACCTGCCAGGGTCTTCGCCAGGATGTGTCGTTCTTTCACCAAGCGCGTCACCAGGATGGTGATAGGGTAGTGCAGGGCAGGATAGAATAGGATAAGATGGGTTTGGTGTTCCAGTGTGGTATGATGTGATGTGTGGGGCAGGGCAGGGCAAAATAAGATAAGATATATTATGGGATATGTATTGTATAAGATAAAGCAGCAGGTGGCTCGTCTGTTTGCGGGCCCGTAATCCGAGGGGCTGTGCGACTGGACTGGACTCGAACGGGAAATAAAATCGTTTCTTCTTCACGAGCTTTTCCAACGATATTGCGTGATGCTCCGGTGAGGTAAGTGTGGAGGCGTAGACAGGTAATAATTATCTGGAGAGCACCCTAGGCTTTTTTTCGGATGCCATTGTGCATTCTCATGGGAGACACAAATGGCGAGCCCGTGTATCGCTCTTGTCGCATTGTTCTCTGGAGAGAACTTTTGGCTCGATGACATTAAATGCCATTCTTAATATATATGTATATATATATATATATATATATATATATATATATATATATATATATATATATATATATATATGTAATACCGAACTAAGCTAATAAATAGTATTTAGACAAGCTGTCCGGATACAAACAAGTTATAGCACGGGTGGGTATAAACGTAAAAGAATGGATATGTATAAAAGTAAAACTTCCTCATGCAATCTGGAATTAATTCATCCAGTACCAAGACGCGCTGGCTTACCCATAACTCACATGTGCCCTCAAGTGAACTGAATTATCTAAGCATCAGAATATCGGCGCATTTTCCAATGCAAACATCGCATGTTGAATCTGTGACTGGCCAAATAGCGCTTCTTTGTCTTCGGGCTTACTTGGAAACATATTGCAGGTGCGCCCAGTGCATCATGGTGACATGGTACGTCCCATCTAGTCCTTCTGTTCGGCATATCGAATGCAGCTTCACGCCCAAAACTCTCCGTAGTAAAACCATCGAATTCAGCAGAAGCGATTTATTGAAGCAGAACTGGACATGCAATAAAGCGTACAACCGCCTTGGCAGAACCAACGAAACATGGCTACAGGCGTAGCCCGTTCTATTTACGGGCCAGCCCATATCAACTAACAATGTGCCTGAAGTCGATTGTCGAATTCGAGCAGGTGAGCTAACATATAAAAAAAAAAAAAAAAAAAAAAAAAAAAAAAAAAAAAAAAAAAAAAAAAAATATATAATATATATATATATATATATATATATATATATATATATATATATATATATAAGATATCATACGAAAATACACTAATCATCAGTGTGAGGACAAGCAGCCCGGATACAAACAAATTATCGCACGGGCGAGTATACGCGTAAAATTATCGATATGTTATGTTATATCGATGTATACGAACTACATTCTAAGTATTCATATGTCGAACAAACGAGCAATGAAAACCACCTATACAAATATGAAACGAATCAGAGGGGGAAATCAAGCATCATTCCACAATTACCTAGAAATAAGATAATATTGTATGACTTGGAGTCGTCAGAAAGTGTAAGAGCATTCGACGGGAAAACAAATATGCGTCCCCAAAGAAAAGTAGCATTATGGTGCTCAGATGCACATCTTTCAGAAAAACGAGGAATGCGCATTGCATGCAGGCATTGGGTCATCACCCGCCCGGCCCTTGTTCGAGAGGACTTGGAGAGAACCAGTCTGATACCTTTCTCGACAACAGCAGCGTAGCAAGCCCACGTTTCTGGTTAGAGGTCAAATGAAGGACTCCACGAAATATGCAGAAGTTGTGACATGTTCCATGCTCAAACCTCAATAATTACAAAAAGTTCTAGAAGACCTAATCCAGGACAATCCCGGTTATTGTAAAGCGGTTTGTGGATACGACTATAGCACATGCAGTCGGTCGGGAAAATAGCGATAATGCCAACGGGGAGGGCCAGTGAGCAGGCTGTTGGATAGGAGACGAGGTGAACCTCCCGCTCTTTGCCATGCGTGTCCCAGTGTGGGCAGACTAGCATCGAGCACGCGGAATGATCGCGAAAACCGAAATGTCACGCGTGTGGCAGTATATGAACTCGAGACCGCGCGGTTACGGGCAGCTATGTAGCCCACTACAACTACACTACCCCCAGCGATGTGTGCGTGGAGCGCGACATAAGAAGGAATACTCGAGTGCACAGGATGTGTATACCATTGTACCTCCACGTGTCATCAATACGCAGTTCCAGGCGTGACGAGAGTCGTCTCCCAGCAAAGGGTGCCACTTCATCCATGACTGCGGAGGACCGTGCACCGACACGAAGTTGCCTTCCTCGGCCTCGTCCGACAGGTCGATCCAGGCATTGTCGTGCCAGCGTAAGTGCGCGTGCATTGCCCTCCAGACGTTAATGTTAGGTAACACGGCGAGCCGACCTCCGGGCACCCGGCTAGCGCACCGCTGGTTGGCGTCGTGCCAGCGGACTGGACCGGCCACAGTGCGGTAGCAGTAGTCCTCATAGCCGATCACGCCTTCTCTCGGGAACGGTTTTACCTCTGGTCGGGGAAGCCGCACGTGGCTAACCGCCTCCGAGGCGCCGTTGGCTGTCGGCGTGGTGCACGTCTCGGAGAAGAGCCGGCACGAGCCGTTGCCGTAGGTGAAGCCGTCGCAGTCAAGCGCGTGGCGGTCGCAGAGAGCGGCGCACATGACGCGCGAGGGCACGTCCTTCTCCAACAACCGGCTACCGGTGAACACGTCTGACCTGCTGATGTATGTGGAGTTGGCCGGCACAGCATCACACCATACCAGCGCTGCCCCACACCAGGTCACCATGGCTATCGGCCATTTGACTGCCATCGCAGTAGACAAGGATATCTTTGTGACCGGTAAGGCTGACTTGGTGGCTGGTGCAGCTGTATTCGTGGCTGGCGCGGCTGCCTTGGAGGCCGACTAGGCTGCCTTTGTGGCTGGCGCGGCTGCCTCGGCTGGGCTGCGTGGGTTTGCAGCACTGTCTGCGTGACTGGAACTCTTTTTGTGACCGACCGGTATGTCTAGGCGGCTGTTAGGTCTATCTTGGAGGCAGGCTGGGCTGTCTTCACGGCCGGTGTAGTTGCGAAGGCAGTCTATGGTGCTCCTGCTCAGGCGGCTGGAGGAGCTGGCTGGGCTATTTGGTCGGACTGTCTGACGACTGCGGTCGGCTGACAAACTTATGTGGGCGACTGGTAAGGCTGAATGGGCGGGCTGAACTCGACACGTCCCGACGGCCGGACGCGTACCGACTGTCTGAGGCCGGGCGCCTGCCGTCGACCTGAGTGACGGGCATGGCCGCTTGTACACAACGTGCCGACGTGTGAGTGGCTAACACGGTCGCCATGGCTCATGGTTGGTTGCCAGGACCGCTGACATAACTGTCCAGCCCGTTCGCCAGGCCTTGGCTCGCCGCGCCTTAACGTCAGTAAAGGGAGGCCTGATGAATTGGAACATGGATATCATTGGCACACCACACAATATTTATACAAAAAAAACATTTTCCACATTTGAACTGTTGTATACATCCACCTGAGACATTGAAGGTGGTTGAAAGAATATTATCATGTTATGGTACCGTGTTCATGGTCACAACTCTCTCCAACCGAGTATAATTTTAGTCATCTTCGGAGCCGCATGCGCGGAAATCGTTGCAGTTCTGGCACCATGAACTGAACAGCCAGGCGGGGTCTAGGCTAAGTTTTGGTGATTGTTCCCAAATCGAATTAACCTCTCAGTGCGGCAGAATAGATTGTTATTACTTTGCAGTATTATTGTATTATACCCTTCGCAGTTCAGAAGGTGTTAATTTGATCCCTGCTGTGTTTCATTCGGGGCTAAGTTGGCGACATGCGGTAAACATCATTACATAACTCTACCCTCGACATTTCAGTTTCTCGACATATTTTAAGGGATTAACTTTCCATATGATCCACATGAAATATCCATATAAATAACCATATCCATATCATCCCAATTAAATAAATCACACTGGCGGTGCAATCTGTCAGCTGTTGACTGAATCGAAGCCTATTCGTCGGAACTGCACTATCTGTATGTCCTTTGAATCACCAATACAATTTGCTTCTGTCGATGCTGTTTTAAACCCAATAGGATGGTAAGTTAATCAGATTTCGCCGATACTAACATAAAATGGCTTTGCCGTGTCTTTTGGCTCCCAGGTTCACATGGACTCAGGAACAGGATAGAGCGAGCAGGATAGGAACAGGATAGGAACAGGATAGAGCGGACAGGATAGGAACAGGATAGAGTGGACAGGATAGGAACAGGATAGAGCAGACAAGATAGGAACAGGATAGAGCGGACAGGATAGGTATAGGGTAGAGCGGACAAGATAGGAACAGGATAGAGCGGACAGGATAGGAACAGGATAGAGCGGCACAGGATAGGAACAGGATAGGGACAGGATAGAAACAGGATAGGAACAGGATAGGGACAGGATAAGAGCAGGATAGGAACTGGATAGGAACAGGATAAGAGCAGGATAGGAACTGGATAGGAACAGGATAGAGCGAGCAGACCGGGCATAATGATGAGGATAAATTAGAACTGATCACTAATTACAATTATTACAACATTATTCATATCAAAATGACATTTGTTAGTGACGCTGCTGAAATAAACAGCATGAAACTTATGACTATCAGCAGCTTACAATGCAGTTCTGAATTAGTGTTCTGTTTTCTGAGTTATCCTATATGGAGACTATACTCGGCCATTTGGCAACTGGCAGCAGGCGTATGAATGGCAGATGGCAATTCGGCACTATGGTTAAATTAACGAAGTATGCTGTCATAGACGAATTTCCGGGTCAGCAGTAGAAATGACAACAAAAGCCTACTTCACCGATGCAATCCGAGTTTATACATCGATACCTGATACTCCCGACATTCTCACACCGCACAAACAGTGAATATTCACACCATAACTCACGAGTAGAATGATCACGCACCTGCTTATGTGTTCAATTGCCGCATACTGGAGTATGGGTTTTGAAATATAAAATGGTTTCACTAATATTACGCCCGGAACACTCCATCTCGCGTCGTTTTCTGCCCACCGTCAAACAACAATTGTTGTTAATGTGACAACTGCAATAACATATTGAAAGTTTGAAACCAATTCTCAAGAACATTCAATGCTTTATGCTATGCGTCTTTGTTCTCATATGGAATGTTTTTGTTCACGACAAGAATGACTTGGAAGAATCTGAAGCGACTAGATGGGCAGTGGTGACAAAAACCTTGGGATCTACTGGATGCCATCGGTGACAAAATATTCAAATTTTTCAGCTCTGTTGTGATAAAATCTGAATGATGGAAAACAAAATACGCAAGATTTTCCGGAATGTTAGTCGTAAAAATGGAAGAATATACCAAACTGTGAGAAACAGACCAAGCGAATGTACTCTATCGGAGGACGCCGCGACACAGAATCGGCAGCGAAACATGCTATTCCAATGGAGCCCAGATGGGCTGTTTGGAAAGATTTTACAGCCCAGGTGTAGCGACTATGCTAAGCTGGTAGAAGTTACTAAATAGTTGGACGATTTATGGGTAAGAATCCCTGCGAACAAACGTAGATGCTGGTAAGGTCAGTGGGTCGTTCGAAAACATTCGATGGTTCACTCTTAGCAGCTGGAGGGCGTTGCAAGTTGCGACGTTTGGAATATTGACGAGTCTAAGCTGTAGTTATAAGCCTGCTTGATTAACCAACATCATCCAAGCAGCATCTCACCACAGATAACCAATAGCTGAAACCTAATCCTGATGATGAGTGCTGCCCGGTGCCAAGTCCATCAGATATGCCTATTGTTGCATGACTCGTTCTTGTTGTTAAAATTGTGTCCGCCACATCTTTGCTATATCACCATATTGTATAAGCTATCCTGTTTTGAGGTCTTGTTTGCAATTTGTGTACCTTACATACACTTTTGATGACTCTTGTAATAGGAGTCAGTGGTGTAAGATCCAATTCAGTTGGGAAGGCTGCAGCCCCCCCCCCTCCCACCCCCAACGTAGTAGCCAGACCCCCCCCCCCCTCAACCTTTGGAAGTCAAACCCATGAAAAATCAAAGAATGCTGCATAAATGTCCAGTACGGCATACTACTCGTGTTCAACCTAGGTAGGTGCACAAATGCTCAACATTTGTAATGAGTGGTGGCAATATTTTCGCAGTTCTTCTAAGTATTCCTTAGTATTGGTGGTGATTGTTCCCTTTGATAAATTGAAATAATACAAGCAATCCTGTTTTAAGCTTCCTCAAATCGATAATCAAACTCGTCATTTAGCACTGATCGCAATGTGGAGTTTGCTGTAATGGTTACATGTTGTTTCTTTTCGTACTGTTTTTAATCTGCTTTGATCGACGGAATTTTGAAGTAACGTATCTAAATATCATAAAAACAATAATGATATTAGGCACAAGGCGAAGCGAAAGGAGAAGAAGTCGTTTCGGTACTAAGTGGATTCTCCATATTCGGTAGTAGATTTTGATCAACCATTTTCTGATTATGGTGTCCCCAGATAGGCTATGTTGATGAAAAACTAGAACATGGAAAATAATAGTTATGAAATTAATGGGGGTTCTTTAGGATGTTACGTGTAAAGGAAATATGCGACCTTCAATATACCAGTAGGTGCTGAGTTGATATCAAAAGTAACGATACAGGTTACATTTTGTTACTCAACGTTTCGGCCAGGGGCCATCGTCAGGAGTGATGAAAAAAGGTCCAGTTTAAAAAGAGAAGAAAAATAGACGCGGGAAAAAGCGTGCAAAAAGACACGTGGAATGCAGAAAAGCCTCCTCAGTGGTGCAGACACTCACAGAAACTCCAAACAAGAAACAAGCTATGTCAAGAAGGAAAATCCACTCTAAAACAAGCTGGAACTGGAAGCAATATCAGGCATCCAGAACCAAACTCTCTCTGGAGAAGCACGAGCCGGCTATACATTCTAATGTCCATACTTACTCAGGTCACCTACACAAATACAAATAGATGCCCTACTCCAAAGCAAACCGGAAGCAATGCTAGGTGTCAAGTACCAAATCCTCTGAGGAAGCACGAGTGATATGTACTTATACATATTGATACATACACTCACGAACATATATATGGACATGTATCCAATATAACGCGTAACATATACTTAAATACATATACTTAAATATACTTAAATACATATACATGAATAATAACCTTTATCGTTACCTTTGATATCAACTCAGCACCACCTGGTATATTGAAGGTCGTATATTTTCTTTACACGTAATGTCCAAACCCAGGAGAATCTAAGAGCCATTCTTCGTTGTATTTTTTAGATGGCAAAATCAAGTGGCTGAAATCCGGGCATCAATTGGTATTTGGGGGTACCATAGGTTGACCAACCCAAGGGCTGAGCCCCTCCCCCGCCCCCAAACTGGTCTTGCGATCCTACACCCCTGGATATAGTGATAGGTAATAATTGTATATCACGGTTTGATTTTGTGATAATGTTCAGTGATCGCTTACCGCAACATGTGGTACTGCAATATTTCCTGCACAGAAAACATGATCGTGATGTCACTTGGTCATGCACTTTTCTAGTTTCTGGGACGTTATCTGCCACAAGATAACTTCCAACATTCAGAGAGTACCCCTTAACGGTTGCTTTGTTTTCGTCTAGCATGTCTATCTCAGTTTCATTTCCTAGATGTCAAAGATGTTATCTGTGATTGTTATGGTATGATGGCTAGATGGTATGATGGTGTGTGTTGATTTATTGATTGTTTGGGTTCGGGGATCACAAGGCTGTGGCTGCTGTGGC
Organism: Ashinkailepas kermadecensis; assembly: GCA_034440615.1. Taxonomy (NCBI): domain Eukaryota; kingdom Metazoa; phylum Arthropoda; class Thecostraca; family Neolepadidae; genus Ashinkailepas; species Ashinkailepas kermadecensis. Next base: position 89,401 of record JAOTOM010002848.1, on the reverse strand, counting down.
AGGAAGGAAATCAGGAAATCTTCTACAGTGCGTGAATACTGGCAAAAAGTTAAGTCTCTCTATACACGCTGTTCTTCGTGTTACAGACACGACCATGGCCAGTGTACGTGCAGTGCACACAGACGCAGATATCACTATGACCCGATGGGTCAGATAGCAGCTAGCCAGCATAGGGCTTCAGCGCTTGCATCATGTCGGATGTTGTTGTTGCAGTCTGTTGATGCATTGCATTTAACTTCTTCAGAAGAGAACGACCTCTGCGACCCGGTCACCGGTTTGTGTGAATGGCTATCTTTGGCACCGACAGAACTCATGGTACATTCAAATGCCTGCAAGAACTGAAATTAACGAGAGCCAATATCACGGGGATTCATTCAATATCTCGCTTGCATTTCTGGTACTTCCGTTTCTTCTTGCCGTTTATCCATATATCAATACATCCATAGTCGCCGGGTAGAAAAAAACTGAGTCATCGCCAGGAAACTCAAGGTGCTATTAGAAGGCAATGGTCCTAGTGGTGGTTTGGTTGGTTTTCCGGCCCAAATAGTCGGAAACATAGCTGGATGTTCCTGTTCGGAGCCAGCTGCGGTGCACGTGTGTTTTGTACCTTCTCTTAACCCTACTGCGGTAGAGCGCGTTCAGGTCCGAATATGAAAGTGTGTTCCGCACCTCCCCCTAGATCTCAGAATCTGTGTGGATGATTTCAAATCTGGATAGCTCAAGCGAATTCTACTCGCATAGTTTATACTTTTAGAATGTCAAAATGCAAAAAATCCAATGTTGAAGTCAGGAAGCAGAAATGGACGAACATTGATCAAAATGATGTGGGGCTGTGTTGGTTATTTTCACCGGTAATACTGTACATGGAGGGATATAAACTATTCCTGATGATCAAAAACACCAGTCGATGTCCAAACATGCACATGTAAAACAATCGATGGTGTAGGTGTGATCATGAGGATTGGTATGAATCATATTATAATTGTGGCTGGTCTGCCACAAATATCTATTATTTTATAATTTTCACCTAATATCAATATTTTCCCCACATATATGTCAGATGTACATTCTGACCTACAGTTTTACTTTTGCTTTTACTTACTTCGTTTTACACCAATCTGAATCTCTAACAAATCTAACAAATCTCTAACAAAGTACATATGTAAATCACACCATAAGTCGTAATATCAATACTTTTCCCCATACATTTCAGATGTACATTCTGACTTACACTCTCACTTGAGCATGAATCACTGACAGGAAGATACATGTATGAACCAAGTCGTCAACGCACATACATGCACACAAATACTCAAGTAACCACGGCGCTCTGGTAACGGATGGACCGCGATTGGTGAATACCAGTATTCTTTCATCTCATCCCCATCCGCCGGTCACCAAACCACTGCACTCCTTTGTAATATCACTTAACTTATCGTGAAGTTTTTGAACCGGTGGCGTCGTCATAGAAACATTCTAGGGAGCTCAGTTCATCCCGAGAGGCCCGAGTGGCAAGGTTACGCAATCATTGACCATTGGGAGGTCTCGATAGGATAGCTGCGGAACGGGTCACGTTCCCCAGTAGAACATCGGTAGCAAGTGAGGACCTGAATCGGATAATGCGGCTAGACCGTTGCCGGATTTCGATTCTACCTTCATTAACAACGCTTGTATTCTTCAACGTGAACTCGTATAAGCTACATGTGAGCTCATATAGCTGCCATGTGAGCTCGCATATGTGCCATGGGAGGTCATGTGAGGTCGTATAGGTGTCATGTGAGGTCATGTGAGGTAGTATAGGTGTCATGTGAGGTCATATAAGTACAATGTGAGCTAGTAAAGCTACCATGTGAGGTCATGTTAGATCGTATAAGTGCCATGTCTGGTCATGTGAGGTCGTATAAGTGCTATGTCAGGTCATGTGAGGTCGTATGGGTGCCATGTGAGGTTGTTATAAGTGTCATATGAGCTTGTATAGCTGCCATGTGAGGTCATGTGAGGTCGTATAGATGCCATGTCAGGCCATGTGAGTTCGTATAGTTGCCATGTGCGGTCGTACAAGTGCCATGTGAGCTCGCATAGGAGTAAAATAAATAAAATCGCGAGCGAATTTGATGGCACAGAATGCAATATTGAACCAATACGGTAGTGCTAAATGCCATAAACTGATGGAGATCATACAGGGGCAGAGGCGGGTCCAGGAATCGCCATGGGGGCACTTGTCTGGACGGGCTCCATTTCTTCGAAGGGGTGCCACTGCGAAAGTATCTGGAGGTGCGCCTTCGGCTGACAATGCGTAAGTCCGTTGGGCGGTGGGAGGGTGCACTCGAGCACAGAATGGACGTCCTTTCCTTCCAAAGAAGCGCCTATTCCTCGTTGCCTCCACCAGCGGCGCCTCTAACTTGAACATCGATTAAGCTGGGGAGGGGAGGTGCAGTCGAATTTTCCTGGAGGAGGCGCATTTTCCCGGCCGGCGGGGCGCCACCTTTCATGAGAGGGCAGGGGGAGTAGGACACATGCAGCCAATGCCCCCTATACGTCCCTGTATCGGGAACCTCGTCTGAACAGTGCAACGCGGCGACCTTCGTTCCACCTCATTTCCCAGCGGACACCTCTGCCTCCTGCAAGCAGGCACCTGGGCACACTCATCGCACACAGTAACATGATATAATTTATTACATTATATAAAACTGGAATCCCACCCACAGATAGAGAAGGACCAATCGTGGACAGTGGCACAGGACCAGGACACAGCACCAACCAATCAGAGCGACACCGATATACAAACCGGTCGGTCGTTGCCAATTATGTATTATGTATATATATATATAGACATATATATATATATATATATATATGTATATATAGATATATATATATATATATATATATATATATATATATATATATATATATATATATATGTATATGTATATATATGTATATATATATAGATATGTATGTATATATATATATATATATGTATATATGTATATATATATATATATATATATATATATATATATATATATATATATATATATATATATATATATATATATATAAATATATATATATATATATATATATATATATATATATATATATATATATATATATATATATATATATATATATATTGGCTCATTCCACCAGTGATTATGTGTTGGTACATTTATTTATGGTACAGTCCTTGGTCAAAACATCGACGAGGTTCTTACGTTTTAAAATTTTGATCAGAATACCTGAATTCTACTGCGGTAGGTTATGCTTGCTAGCAGGCAATCGGATCTTGTTCTATGCCGTCTTTTGACAAAACTGCAACTTTTACAGTATCGGATACGCTGACCAAAATCTGCTAAAACATTTCTTAAGGCGTTCGAAGATATTCAGCAGAGTATCTAAATTGTTGCCATTTATTACGAAAGCCTACGCGATTTGTATGCGCTTGTCAGCAGTTTCAATTAAAGGTCGCCGTTCCGGAAACAACAAACAGCTGATAGTCTACATCACCACCAGTGAGTGCCATGACAGGCGTCCCCTGAATAGAGGTGCCCTGGTTGCGTCAACAACAACCACCAATAACACTGACAACAACTAGAGTGCCTGCCAAATTGCCAACGATTTGCCCGATCTGAGATGTACAAAGCAGTGCGTCTGGAGCTTTGCTAAAATATGCTTTGACGTATCAGAGGCAGCCGCGATAGCAAGGTAACGATGGACACCAGTCGCTCCTGCGAGATACTTGTTAAACAACTGATCAAACAGCTGACATCCCAATTGAGCAACGAATTTCTGGATAGGCGTTTGGCGATGAATAGGTGTCGGCATAGGTGCTTGACGGATGAAAGCAGTTGGCGAACAAGGATGACAACACGAACATGGGTGTAGGAACGGGGTGCTTGGGGGGTTGTACTTGTCCCCCCCCCCCCTCCACACACACACTTTTGGTGGTGGGGCTGGGGGCACGGTTCCCTTCTCCCCACACCTTGCTAGTTCTTGTAACGGAAAAAATGGAGGCGAAGTATTGTGGGGTAAAAACGAATTAAGCTTCAGTAGAATCCCCCGACAATTGCTTCCATAAATATAAATTATTTGGCCTACCTCTGCTTCTAATTAGTTATATTTTGTTGTGCCGTCGGAGAAGAGCACCATTATTTCCCAAGCGAGTGGTACCTGTAGCTCAGGTGAATGGGCAAAGCTTAGTTTTCAAAGCTGCCCTCTCCGCTCACCTTTTGCTCAGGCTGTCCGAATAGGGATCTGACGCCCACAGCCCCAATTTGTTTACCAACATTCCTACGCCAAAGAACAGGGATGTAAAAGTAAGACGTGGGTGAGGGCACGTTTTTGGCGCACTCCTTAGCGCAACGATTCAACGAAAGGAAGGCTGAACGAGGTATGCTGTGCCTGACCGAAAGTGTGCGAAACACGTGACGATGCGTGTTCAATAGAAGATGCGAAAACGGCACAGTTTCTGGTGGTCCGTTCGTGATGTGATAAACATGTGTCAGAGAAGCTTGAACAGCGACACGAAACGCGACCGTGACGGCAAGCGCGATCGCTGCACCACGTCTAGACCGCACACGAGTGAGCGGGGACAGTCGGGCGGCGGAGATCGGCTGGGTTCACAGGAAGGCAACACACATTCCACACCTGCACGATGACAGACACTGTACTGCCATCTGCGCCGTATGCCAGAGACTGGACTGGACTGGGTTGACATGTCGATCGCTAGTTAGGGAGCGAAGCGGGATTCGGAGCGGCTTGCTCTTCGCCATTGGGTCGGCCTGTGGTGCGTGAGGCGCCTTTTCTCATGGCAACCAACGCCCGTGGGCTCCCTCGATGGACAAAGACGAAACCCACCGGACATGTCAACCCAGTGGTGCCATCTAACCGAAACAGTGACGCCAGTGGCGCCATCTAGCCGAAACTGTAGCAAGTGGTGCCATCCAGCCGAAACTGTGTCGCACACTGCCCAGACCGATTATCGCGATCGCACGAATCACGACACGTCAACACCAATATATACGTATGTACAACACGTGCGCGTATGGAGACATCTGTTGCTAGTTTTGTTAACTATAGTTTCTTGGGCTTAATGCAGATGGCCAGTTTCGCCGTGGCCAGGGAGCCCGTAGTTAAAGCCGTACAAAACGTATCGAGCATCTTCCAGTCAGGAGGTGCCCCCTACAAACAAGAGCGCGTCGGTAACAGTCGAAGGCCATCAACGTGGGTACCAACAGAAGTACGCCTCCGTCGGCTGGCAGATGGGCCTGCAGTGAAACAGACAATTGGCCTACAGTAAAACGAGCCTACCGCAACAGCAAGCAATACGAACGAAACCTCAGAACAGACAAATGCAAGGTTTCACGTTTGCCTGTTCCCGGGTTTGACACGGCTTATATTACGCCTAGAAAACAAACTTCCCGGAATGACCTCCCGGCCATGGTTGGAAAATCGACAGGGGGAAGTTGCACTTGGAGAAAACACGAACCCGCTTTCTAGACGCAACACCACACACCTAGCACATCGGATAACAAATAACAGTCAAACCTACCGGAAACGTTACAACAACACACACTGCGCCACCGTAACGCCATCTGTCGGAAGCAGGGCAATCATTGCAGTCACGTGAGGCATGGTACTGCAATGGCAGTCACGTGTCTCGCACACGGCACAACCACTACCTACCTACCTACCGGAAAATGCCCAGCATACAGACCTGCGCTAGTTGCCTTATTGGTGCCCTAGTTGCCCTATTGGTGCCTTATTGTTACCTTGCGTCCTGTTGCTGTGGTTATGACCCATAATTTTGCCTGTGTTTTTTCCAACTACCAGGACAGCCACAGTTCTCCGAGGCATTTTCCGGAAGGCATACGCCCAGCTATTACGGTGTAGGCACCTTTAGTCGTTTAACCGCCGTAGCGCTGGTGCATATACGTGGCACGCCAATCGCTAAAAGGCTTCGAAACTGAGCGCAAGTCTGTTAGCACATGTCTACTTCTAAAACAAAACCTAGTTAACATTATGGACTGAAGTGTGACAACTTCGTACCCTGATACCTGGGCAGTTTGCGGCGTAAAACAAGACCCAACTTCAAAACGACTCCCGTGCCGAGACTTCTACACCAGTCTTTGGCTCAAGTGGAGGACCAACAGAGCTGATTTTAAATCTGAAGTGTCAAGATGGCGTTGCGGTGGAGGGCTTCCACCGCACACACGGTAAACACATATAGAATGTGAGAGTTATGCCTATATGGAGCACCGTTGACAGCAACAACAACACGAGGTCACCGGGTCACCGCAGGTCAACCGAACGGACCGTGACCTCTGACAATAAAAGTCCCATGCGGTCGTAGAGTGGGTAACGTGGCCGTACTGAGCGGACGTCACGCTCTGCGGCGGTCAGCTGGCCTGCCCTCGTGCTGGCCGCGCCGCCTGTCAGCGGCACAGCCACGTCGTTGTCATGTGCCGCGCGTGCTGCGGTCGCTCCGGAGAGCCGTGTCCGAGGCGCAGGGTGAGGTAGACTCTCTCCGGACGCCGCGAGCCCCCGGGCTGTGGCTCGCACGCCGAGCCGACAGCAAAAAAGAACACGCGGCCGCCGCCTCACCAGCACACCGTATTTAAAGCTATGCCTAAATAAAGCGTCGGGTGGCGCGCGCGCCCGCGGGGCCACCGCCGCCACCGCCCCTGCCACCTGGCGTCGCGGTGGACGGCAGAGTTTCGCCAGCCGGCGGCTACGCGACGCCACCGTCGCCATCAGTCGCCGCCGTCGACGCCGACCCGCGGCGGCGAGCCGTTCAGTTGGCTGTGCACGCGGTAGGTGCGGAAGTCGACCGCGCTGCTCGGCGCGATGGTGATGCCGTTCTCTGGCGGCAGCAGCGGGCCCACGCACGCGTGCGACTTCAGCTCCTGCTGCTTGGCGAACCTGGCGACAGATGTTGTTGCCGTCGGAGCACGCAAATAGGTGGCGCTGGATGACTGGGCGGGGATGGGAGTGCAAATAGATGGCATCATATGTAATGGACTTATATTCTAGCTACCAGAATATCATTATGCAAGCATTGCATAATGCTATGCATAGCATTGGCATTGCAAGCAAAGACATGAGTAGCAACTGCTTATGCTTATGCTTTACATGCTGCAACTGCTTTACATGCTGCTTATGCAGCATGTAAAATTATATGACATGAGTAGCAACCAATAGGTACCTGCAGGGAAGTCAAACAAAGTCGGATCGACGGAGGTGCAATGAAATGGATCAGTCTCCAATTGGTTCTTGCTTTTTTGTTAGGTTGTGACACTACACTCACCGATATTATGATGCATTATCGCGGTGTATGGCATGTGTGTGGACTGGAATTGTGACATGTTTCACATAGATGATAGGTTGACGTAGCAAAGTGGAAATTCTGGCTCCAGTTTCCAGATAAAATGTTTAATATCCCAAAAATTTTGTTCTTCTTGGATTGCCAACAACAATTTGGCATCACGTTTATACTGACTGACATCAACCTGGATAAATCCCAATGTTAATTATCATTCCTGAGTCACCATGTTTTCCTTTCGTCCTGGGCCACCATGTTGCTATCTTGATTGGGGCGAGGAAGGGGTGTGCCAATCAGCATGTACAATTATACAAGACTGTTCCATGTTAATCAAATAATATACATTTCCATTACCCTACTTCATGGAAAAACGTGGAATCAACATGGTTCGAGCATTTCTGTGCAGAAGCAATGCTGTTATATTTGACCCTACTGTAGAGATGTTGGAGTGAAAAATCTGTTTCATTTGTGCCTTCTCGTGGGTAAAATAAAATCGAAATCAATTATTCTGGCGACGGCGATCTAGGCCGACCAATAAATGTATGGACTCCATCTGCATGTACAGATAGTTTATTTTATTATCTATTATTTACTGTAGCAACAATCTGTCATAGGATGTAATTTCGATAATGTTCTGAACCAAACAAAAGAAGGAATAGGTGCCTCAAGGTAGATATGCATTCACTTGTATTGTCACTCAGTCTACACAGCCAGTTTTAACTATTCGCATATGATATTGCTGTAGATATGAAAGGGGTAAGTAACGGGTTATACATAAAAAAATAACTTGGTTGCCAATGCTTTACAAAAATGATATTGGTCAAATCGCTTGCAATTGCATGATTAAAACACGAATTTCGAAATCATTTCGAAGACATTGTGCAATTAATTTTAAACATTAATGACGGTAACATATGCCGGCAAAAAGGCGGTAAATATGTTGGGGTCGTAGTTAATGAAAACCTTAACTTTAATAGCCAAATAATTAAATATTATTTAAAGTTATCATGGGCATAGGAATCCAGACACATTTAAATATGTGCAGGTGACTTTATTCTGCTTTCTAATTGTTTCGTTCTCCCTTACCTTATCATTGTGTTGTTGCATGGGGAAGTAAATACGAAACTACGACTGAAAAGCTTGCCGAGTTCTAAAAATCCTAGACTGCCGAGTTCTAAAAATATGCAGCCAGAATCTGAAGTGGCCTGTGGCATCTTCTGACGGTGGCCGAACAAGCGAACAGAAGAAAAAGAACTTAAAATATTCCATGTCAGCATTACGCCAGCATTACTACATTTGGGTAAGCACAGGTCCACAACAAAATAACACCTTATGTTGTACGGGACCAATAATATTTTCTGGTCTATTATGGGTTGACAAATTAAAAGAAAGAAGAGGCAATTTTGCCCGTGCTTCTAATTTAAGGCTACAATATCTATTCTTGAAAACCTTCACAAATTGTACGGATGGATAGCACACATTATTTAGTGTAATGCATGTAGATAATTTATGCCTCTGCATCATACAAAAGCTGTTTGCATCATCACACGTACCGTGTGTGAGGTCCAGACCGCCCGCATGTACCGTGTGCAAGTGCCTGCACTTTCGTATGTACCTATATATTACTGCATAACTTTCCTACAGACCACCGCGGGTGCCGAGACACACTCATGCAGGTGCAATTCTGCACTGTATACAATTGTCCTCCATCAAATGCATGTCAGGCCATTTGAACAGCACTAGGGCGCGCACCTTACTACATGCTCCTGTTAATGTTGGCACCTTGACACCCTTGTACAGTCGGTAGCACAGAGGCCGTCGTTGTTCGTCTCAACACGACTTGACCAGCACCACACACAACCAACTGTGGCTATCTCCTCAGCATAGCTGGACTCAACAGACCTGACCAGCACCACACACAAACAACCGTGGCTATCCTCAGTACGGCTGGACTCAACACGACCTGACCAGCACCACACACAACCAACTGTGGCTATCCTCAGTACGGCTGGACTCAACAGACCTGACCAGCACCACACACAAACAACCGTGGCTATCCTCAGTACGGCTGGACTCAACAGACCTGACCAGCACCACACACAACCAACTGTTGCTGTCTCCTCAGCATGGCTGGACTCAACAGATCTGATCAGCACCACACACAACCAACTGTGGCTATCTCCTCAGCATGGCTGGACTCAACAGACCTGACCAGCACCACACAAAACAACCGTGGCTATCCTCAGTACGGCTGGACTCAACAGACCTGACCAGCACCACACACAACCAACTGTGGCTATCTCCTCCGCATGGCTGGACTCAACAGACCTGACCAGCAACACACACAACCAACTGTGGCTATCCTCAGTATGGCTGGACTCACCAGACCTGACCAGCACCACACACAACCAACTGTGGCTATCCTCAGTACGGCTGGACTCAACAGGCCTGACCAGCACCACACACAACCAACTGTGGCTATCCTCAGTACGGCTGGACTCAACAGACCTGACCAGCACCACACACAACCAACTGTGGCTATCCTCAGTACGGCTGGACTCAACAGACCTGACCAACACACGCAGCGTTGTAGAAATTAGATGTGAGGGGGAAGCGCATTAATTAGCTATGCGGACTACAGCAATGGGTATTGTTTTGTATAATTTTGAGTGCGCAATGCCCACGCAATGCTGGCTTTGCCCCCCCCCCAAATAATTCCAACTTTTAACATGGGATCCTGTGCAGTGGGTAAAATTAGTGCTGAGTGACAGTGGCTGAACACGTCCAAAGTGACGTCTACGCTCCGATTCATAACCGGGGCAGGAAAGCAAGATATGGCGCACAGATAAGCGGGCGGGACATTTCGGGCAGTGTGGTAATTCACTGCCAATTAGCAAGTAAGAGTGAGTATCATATGTGTGCCCTATTCTCAAGGGGCACAACACTACTTCCTGTTGCCTGTTACAACGCGAGCACGAACTTCATTTTTGAGACGATGCTTGATCGCTCTTACCTTATTGTCAGGTTGTGTGTTCCAAGACGCTTGCCACTTTGCGAGCGCGTACGTAGAAGTGATTCGGAAGTGATCACGAGCTAGGAGTGGTAGGGTTCGCAAGCATGGAGCTAGGGACGCACGATTTGCATCAGCATCAGCTAGGTCGTTCCCAGAGATGCCCACGTGGCTCGGGATCCAACACAGCACTATTCTTTTACCTGTATAGTGCACAGCGGTAAGACGAGTTGAAACATCCCGTAAAATGGGATTTGATAGGTCGAGTGTCTTCATCGCTAAAAGGCTACTTAAGGAACTCGTCAAAAGTATGTGTAGTAGATTGTGTGATATTTCAATGAAACAGAGAGCTTTCAAGATGGCAATAAGTTCAGAAGTTAGTTAATTATTGTGGCTTAGGGGCGCATCGACTGCACAGGTCATATAGCGCCCATTACTCAGTCATTTAAACACAAAACCGAGTGAACGCCAGTTCGGACGAGTTATAAGATGAAAACGGTTATAAACGGACGGGCGGAGGCTGCCGTGAAGCACACGGCAACGTTGATCAGACGGTGCTGGGACGAGCGCTCCTCAGCCCTGGATCCGGACGCCTGGGTGCGCGGTGTGCTGCAGCACCGTAATTCCCCGGGACCGGATGGCCGTTCTCCAGCGCAAATCTTGTTCGGGCACCCCGTAGGGGACATGTTGCTGGCACACAGACGATGCTTCGCAGCATGCTGGCAGCACACTGCCGATGATGCTGAAGCTGCTGCCGCTACTCACCGGGACCGGGTGAGTACACTACAACCAGCGAGCGCGCGATCTACCGGGGCTTCAGGTCAGCAGCCAGGTGGCGCTGCAAAATCCCTCGACTGGCAAATTGGATCGATGCGGTATTGTAACCGAGGTAAGGGGACACCGCCGATACTTCGTCCGTCTGCCAGGTGGAAGAGAATTAACACGAACCAGACGTCATCTACGTCAGCGATACGCCCACGCCACGCCGGACGAGGTCGAGTCGGTGTCGTCGCCGGCTGCAGTGCTACATCCGCCTCCGTCCCAGCCTGCGCCACCGCCGACCGCCGCCGTGGGTGCGCCGCGGCGATCCGATCGCTTGTGTCGGCGTCCACAGCGCCTCATGGAGGTGACGCGTTGTGCGCAGCCGGACTGGTGGCTCAAATCTGCCGTTTAAGTATGTTGGTGCAGAAGCGATCATAATTGTGTTCAATCGCATCACACATAAGTGCATTGCACAGCTTAATGTGTAATGACTAGTGAGGGGATGTAGTGGTTGAGTTAGCCACCAGTAGATGTCGCCGCTGTCGTCCCCTCAGCCGAGCGGTGCAAGCCCAATACAGTTATCGTTCAGACTTCCTCGTGTGTGTATCGTGCCCTGCAGCGAACTCGGGTAGAACTGAACCACTCCCAACTTCCCTTCATTTCCCCTAGACTATCCACAACATCCTTTACAAAGGCCCCTTGGGAAGCAGGCTGCAGTCATTCTACTTGAGTTCCTCCTATAAAATGAACCATCAGTATACCTAACTCTTGAATCCCCCATAATTCTGTTGTTCCGGTGTTTTCAGCTGGCTACAAACCTGATCATTATGATTATATTTATATACCTATCTGTTATTGCTGGCATATTATGCTACATCACGAGCATTTCATTATCAGAATCAGATATAATATTACCAGAATGCTTGCATTGTGTATGTCATTAGTATGTATTTCATAAGCTTCCTTTTCCACATTTCATGAGCATCTAAACCCAGCAATAATTCTTCCCAGTTGATTTCATCCCGGAAGTTTCCTTTAACAAAATTTGGGATCCATGTCTCATTGATTCCTACACTTCTGACATGTAAGGACAAGCATATAATATTGTAATTACTATGCTCACATTTTGCAACAGAAATCCCTAATTTGTAAGCACTAGTTCTAACATTTAATTTCCCCTTGTAGGTTCAAATGTTATTTCAAGGAATACATTTTCCTGAAAACAAGTCATGCAACCTCTTCTTAATTTAAACAGTCATGGAATACTTCTCATATACCATTATTTTGCAGCTGCCGGCTGCAATCTCATTGGCCCGCAATACAAAACAGCAGGGTTTAGAGTAAATTTGTTTTATGTAATTGCGCGGGATGTTATGCTGCCCTCCGTTACACTGTGTGTTCACCGGAGTACATTATGTAGCTAAGTGATATTGAAATGGTTTTCCAGGCAGTCGGTGCCGTCGAAGCAGCAACCATGGGCAACATTGCAGTTGATGGTGGGGACCCCTGCCTCAGTTCTCGCTGAACCACGCAAGGTTCAGAAAGGCTATAACTTCGACGGCACTCGCAGCCTCACCGGCTGTCGCTGCGATGGCGCCCACACTACCGCTGGCATTTGCAGCCTGGTGCATGGCAGAATACCTAGCAACCTGGCAGGGAACCTGGGAAGTGGACCCGGAAAGTGGATCTGGGAAGGGATCCTGGGTAGGATCCCGGGGAAGGGGATCTGGGTAGAGGACCTTGGAAGGAGACCTGGTAAAGGTACCTGGGAAGGAGATAGCGGAAGCAGGCCGGAAATGGTAACGTGGAAGCGGAATGAGAAATGGATCGGGGAAGGAGACCAGGGATGAGGACCGGAGAAGGGGACCAGGCAATGGGACATAGAAGGGGACCTGGGAGTGGACCAGAGAAAAGACCAGGGAAAGGGATCCGGGATAGGGAACGGGACCGGGGAGTGGGAACGGGACCATGGTCGGGGAATTGGAAAGGGGATCTGGGAGGGGATCGGAGAAGAGACCTTGGAAGGGGACTGGGAACCGGGAAAGGAGACCGGGGAAGAGGACAAGGCAATTTTGGCTGGGAAGGGATCTGGGAAGGGGACCGCAGAAGGGGACCGGGGGAAGGAGATAGTGGAAGCAGGCTGGAAATGCTGATGGGGAAGAGGACTGAGGAATGGATCGGGGAAGGAGACCGGCATTGCCGGCCCACAGGAGCCCGGCACTGGGGACAGAGGAAGAGAAATATGGAAGTATGGACTATGGATGATAACGGGGAAGGGGAGCAGGAATGTAAACCGATGATGGTACAAGTTATTAGGAGGCGGAACAGGACCAGTGGAGGTGACCATGAAGTGGATCCTGAAGGGAATCGTGAAGGGTACCGGATAATGAAAATGGAAGGGGCATGGTTATGTGTACCAGTTTATTTGCAACCTCCTTCACCGAAACGACCATCACGCGTACATACCACATGACCAAGAATGGATGCCTATGTTGTTAACTCATGCGACCAATGGGAGCAATCGTCTTTGCAAAAACTCATCCGCTGATTCCATCACTCACAATAATTGACGTTGAAAGTGGTTCTTCGCAGTTGATGCGCCCCAAAACCCCAATAACAACAACAACGAAAGTCGTTCGTCACTTTCAACGTCCCTCTCGATCTAGTGTTCGTACAACGGTTGGTCCACTCCCCATACCGAGTCTTGAACCGTAACGCGCCAGCACGCATATGAGAACAAGTGTGACTGAGCACCTTTTTTATTGGGGGGGGGGCATGGCAGCAGCTATTTTCAGTTACACAAACTGCTCCACTGAATCCATCACTCGGAACGGTTGACGCTGGAAGTGGCGAATCCCTGCCCGCCCAGTGCTCGTGCAATGTTTGGTCCGTTCCCCACACCGTGTATAGAATCCTAGCGCGATATCGCACGGTTTGGAATACATGTGACCGAGCTCCGTCGTCTCTTTTTATTGGGAACGTTTCAGCCTCTTTGGGTACTTCTGGTACTACTGGTACTTCTGGTACTTCTGGTACACTTCTGGTATAAACGCTATCCTTAAATGCACACTGAAGAACCTGGACGTTTCACTGAGTATACATGATAATGAACCATGTTCGATGGTGGAATATTGACCTACTTGTGCTTTGCACCATAGCCATAAATAGCCATAAAGTCATTACGTAAAGGGGATCCTGGTGCGTGTGAGAATTATTTCAATGAAAAAAGCAGAATACTTTAAATCAAGATAGCGACAAGCGTGTTCAGTCCACCCTCCAAATTGGGTGCACATGCCCAACTGCTTCCGGGAAATTAAATACATTTGTCAAGTTTCGCGAATAGAAGTGCTCCGGTGTATATTGTCACTGAAACCATTAGCATTGAACTTGACTACATTAATGTAGGAAAGTCCTATATTGGCACGCGAAAGTCTAGCAACCTCGTCGTTTGCGATAACTCCAGTCAGGAAAGCACCAGTACTTGTAGCTGCCCTGTATTGCCTGCAGCACTCGCACGATCACACGAGATCGACAGACACTGTACAGTACTTTCTCCTATGAAGGTAAGCCGTGATACTGCCTTTCCTATGAATTTAGAAGCCGAATTTAGTTGGGAAGCACGCGCGCACGGAGCGCACAAGCGCAGATGCACCCGCTTTGAGAATCCAAGCCCGACTCTGGCGGCCGCACGGCCGCTGGTCACGCCTGAAGACCCCCGGCCACTGATTGGCCGATCAGCTAGAACCGCCCATTGACGTCACAGCCAGCATCTAGAAGCTTCTACGGAAGTGGCTTGGCCTTTAGTGAAGGGTACTATGTGATATTTACGGTATCCTATTTTACAGTTACTATTACGGGATACTTTTACAATCGGAAGACTTACGGGATGATACCAATTACGGTTATGGGACAGCCAAACGTATAACTTTATGTGGACTGGGTGTGTTACCGGCTGCACAGTATTGAGGTCACATCTCTGGCGCCGCGATGACTGCCGGAGAGGGGAGGGGAAGGTACAAACGCCAGTGAACGGCCTCGTTGGAGCGATGGCTGCTTACGTCGGCATCCAGACAGGCGGACGCCGTCTAGGTGCCTGAGACTTGTCGCGCCATGAACGAAGGGGGAAGGGGGCTGAATTTATGGGATCAAGACGCTCAAAAACTAACTCTCTTACATTAACGAGAATAAGTAAGTACGCTTTTTGACAACCCAACATGTTTATGCATCTCCACTGAAGTTTTTAGCATGTTTGTGCATGTTGCCGTCCAGTGGGGTGGTGGCCGAAAGTGAAACTTCAGAATTTTGCTTCCGTTGTTTTCCATTTGATTAAACAAAAAGTTAAATATAAATCTTCCTTAATGATGTTTAATGTTGAAGTGGTGGCTCTCCAAAATTTCGCAATGCGAAATGGTCCGCTTCTAACATGTAGAAACGGTTTAAGTTTCTAAATAAGTATTTACTATAATATATATATATATATATATATATATATATATATATATATATATATATATATGTATACATATAAATAAATATGTATATACATATATATATGTGATATAATATATCATATCTGTCCCCGGATCTGTCCCCTTCAGAAGCATGTCAGCTGTCTTACCTATTCTGCGGTGTCGACCGTCGTCTGTTTGGGCTTTGCGAGGACGATTACTGTCCTCTTTCTTTCTGAAGATCTTGAAGCCACAGTCTTCTTGATCAGTTTGCCAATCGTTCACCTTTTATCGGCAACACAGGACACGTTCGTACCAGCATCGAGCCTCTCCATCGCTTCTGTTTGGGCGCTGTAGTTTAGTAAGATAGTTATTTTGGTTTAAGGGCGCTTCGACCGAAGCGTGATCATTTAGCGCCCACAGGACGCTGTAGTTTCCGCGAGACAGTGGCTTACCTAGGATTTTCGATAGGGGAGGGAGGTGGGGGGGGGGGTCACCTAGCCCTATTTAAAAAGTCCCCTATTTCTGTCGAGTCGACACTACTAAGTATCGTGGGAGTTAAGCGGACCGGTGCTGATGACGTCCCTGCCAAGTTGCCCTTACTGGGTACCGGGGGAGCTGACAACACCGGTGCTGGTTGCGTCCCTGCCGAGCGGCACCCTGGTGGGTACCAATACTGTGGGAGTTGACCGGACTGCTGCTGATGGCGTCTTTGCCGAGCGGTTCCTACTCAGTTGCGGGAAAGCTGATCGGACCGGTGATGGTGACGTCTCTGGCGGGCGGCTCCTGCTCAGTACCGGGGAAGCTGATCGGACCGGTGCTGGTGCCACGCGCTCAGCGGGAGTGTGGACGGTGCTCTGGGCCTCTGCCGGAAGCTGACGACCGGTGCTGGTGGCGTTCCTGCCGAGTCGCCCTTACTGGGTACCAGGGGAGCTGACCAGACCGTTGCTGGTGGTATCCCTGTCGAGTGGTCCCCACTGAGTGCCGGGGAACTGACCAGACCGGTGCCTGGTTGCGTCCAAGCCGGCCCCTGCTGAGTACCGTGGAGGTTCATCGGACTGGTGTTGATTGCTTCCAAGCCGGGAGGCCCCTGTTGAGGACCGTGGAAGTTGACCGGACTGATGCTGGGGGCATCCTTTCCGATTGACCTCTGCTGAGTATCGTAGGGAGTTGACCGGACTGATGCTGGTGCTGTCCGTGCCGATCGGCCTCTGCTGAGTACTGGGGTGAGCTGACTTGACGGGTGCTGGTGGTGTCTTTGCTGAACCACCCCTACTGGGTACAGTGGGAGTTTACCGGACCGGGGCTGGTGACGTTCCTGGCGAGCCGCCGCTACTGAGTACCGTGGGAGCTGACCAGAACTGTGCTGGTGGCGTAAGAGCCGAGTGGCTCCTACTGAGTACCGGGGGAGCTGACTGGACCAGTGCTGGTGGCGTTTCTGTCGAGCCGCCACTTTTGGGTACTGGGGGAGCTGACCGGACCGGTGCTGGTGGCGGCTCTACTGAGCGGCCCTTACTGAGCACCAGTGAAGCTGATCGGCCGTTGTTGGTGGGTATCGGCCAAGCGTGTGGGGCAGGAGATGCTCATGATGGTAGCGTCCTACTATTTCTGTGGTACCGGAGGAGTGTATTGGTCATGGTGCGACGGTTCCAGATATCGAGAAAGACGCCGAGTTCCCGTGTGAACATCAGTCTGTTTTGTGGGCATTGAATCGTACTGCATGCCGTTAACCGCTACGAGTAAGGATTCGTAATTGTGAGTCAGGAAATCGGACCTGGTGTTGCCGAACTTCGGCAATATTTGCGGGATTTTCACATTTTCGTCTTTTACTAGCATTGCACTCGGTTTCATAAAAAGTCCGGTTCGAACAATCTTTGAAACAAAACTTGGCATCCCTTACGGTTTCAAACTGCCATTTTCTTTGTCTTCCGGCGGTGGCAGTTTCATGATGGCTAATAATAGGATGATGTTGGTATATTTGTGTAGCCATTCAGTTAATTTTCAAATCCTGACCTTAATGGTACACTTGTGTATATATGAAAATGCCTTGCACGCTTTACTCACGATATTAACACTACATAAAAATATGTACCGCCGGCGCCTCGTGACGCGGGCCTTAGCGTTACATGCACGGTGTGATGCAAGACTATTCAACTTATCGATGCATTCGCGGCATGCGGCCGAGCGAGGAGGTGAAGCTGCGCGCTCAGGGGCGAATCCAGAAGTCTGGCTGAAGGAAATTTCAGCATAAGTCTTCGATTTGCAAAAAGCATCAGATTTTTGAACAGCTAACATTCGTAGGATCTGTTTGAGACAAAATTTATCTCACAAAATTTTCCTGGACTTCGAGAAAATGCCATCTTAGTGCAAAATATAGGCAAGATCGGTTCCTAGACGGGAGGGGGAGTGGCCGAATGACATCGAACACAGAACATCTTGATTCGCCATCTTGGACAATCATCGGCGTACCAATTCATTACTCCTCCCAACGTTATCGCGCATAAGTCTCCCCATAAATTCATATCTGCCTCGGTGAGGGACGTCTACCGGCTAGACTTAATGCAATAGGTGGCATAGCAATTACCACTCAGGTCTCGCTTAACCCACCGTTAACTGAATGGACGGATAAATATTTTCTTTTGCGGGCTGGTCATGTATTCAATATTGATGGACATTGGCATATAATATTATGAATTTTTTCTCACGTTCGTAAGTTTAGTTCCTTTTATGACTAGTTTAATGACTCATGAGACAGCAACTTATCATCAATACGTCTACTCAGGAGTCAATACATGATCAAGCCAGGTCAACAACCAGAGTTAGTCTATACTTAACCAGACATTGACCGAGGATGGATGGGGGGCCGGTCAAAGATGCCCGCCTGCCTGTCGAATATTCGTGATAGCTTGAAAGCGCTTCGAAATACCCGCGAGAAATTTCCAATAGCTCTCCACTGACCAATTATACACCCATTGCCAAAGTAAAAACTACAAGGTCATGAAAGGTCAGGCGTGAGTAGCATCAGAGTGACGTCATGTTTGCCGATTTGAGGCAAAAGCATGTCGGTACACACACATTGACATAGAAACCGAACGAATGGTGTTTGACGTCGGTAAACCGCAATCGGAATCGGAAGGCCATCAGTAGGTGCGCAACATGTGATGTCCTTGTATTGTTTTAATCGGAAGGCCATCAGTAGGTGAGTAACATGTGATGTCCTTGTATTGTTTTAATCTTTCACTTTCAAATTTCGGCATGCCAAATAATATAAAATCATAGAAAAGTAGTCCCAAAAGTTTTGCCATTAGATTCATCATGGAAACGAGCGCAGAGTTAGTTGGATTTAAATTTGTTGCTAGCACATATCTTAGCTGGAAAAAGTATCCAATTAAATTAGTGGTTAAATAAGTGCTTCCTAGTGAAGGTATATGCTGGCAATAAAGTTACCCCATAGTTAAGTCTTTTTGTTCCTTTCCATAAAAGAGAAGTAATGTAACCTGGTGCTTAGGCTGTCCACCGAGATAAAGTGAATGAAGCCTGATAAGTGTTGTTGTTTTTTTGGGGTTGAGCCCCGTCAGGGGGCCGTCCGGATCTATATGATGCACCCAAATGACATTCTGACTGCCACTTTGGAGCACAATTCTGGAAGAAATAATAGGGACCTTAGAATAAGAAGTGCGTTGTAGGTTGATAGAGTTCATGGCCATTCGTGGCGCCCGCAATTCCCATGGACCGGTTTTAACTAAGTAAGCACATCTCCTTGTTTGCTCTTCATTTGTTGCCAGGCACCTTAATCACTTACAGAGCATGGAAGGGTATAGGGAAGGGGCATAGGGGGCATGTGCCCCTCTCCATGGAAATGTGGCGCCCCTATGGCCGGAAAGGCGCCTTATACCTTGCAATATACCTTAAAGGAGGCTGAAGAGCACGCCTGATCCCCAATTTGATCTCAACATATTGCAACCTGGGTTGCCAGCAAGCACTTAAACACACATGTCAAGCAATGACTTCCCCTAATGCAGCACTTATTTCCTTGGAGCATTGTCACATGTTACAAAATGTGCTGCAAACAAACTTAACATGCACCAGTAGGTAGTTGATCGCATTAATTGTGATGAACTATCAATCATCTTTGTCACCAATTATCAATTTCATCACCGGCAATTATCCACACGTTTGACCCAATCAGGTCAATTATCAGTAGGTTCAGGTTAGCTTAATAATTTACATGTAGGTGTAGGTTAGGTACATACTTTCAACACTTGCAACATATCTTCAATAGGGAGCTGAGGATACAAGTCCTGCTGTAGGAGAAATAGATGCTTGGCAAGTGGGATTAAGTGCTGGGAGGCAACAAGGACTAAACACAAGTGTTGTAGGTGTGAATGCAATGGCCACCTGAAAAAATCAGTGCATATATGTAGTGCCAACTGTTCTGGTAAATGTCCCCCCCCCCTTTTATCATGGATGACGGTCAATCGTGGAAGTAATTCACCTCTCTAGGTAGGTACTTACACATCAGCACGCTTACTTCTAATGATGTAGTAACACTAACTATTCCGACCCTATACCTATCCTGTTTATACAGTACTTGTGTTACATTATGTAGAACCTCCTGACACCTAAACCCACTTTTCAAGCACTTCAAGCACTTTTCAAGCACTAACAACTAGCACTCGATTTTCCATATACTCAAGCCCATGTAATGAAATATCAGTAGATTGAAGTTTGATTGATAATTTACATTGCTTGCCTATTGCATATGCTTAATAATTTATATGTACCAGCTGTCTCAAAGGCCAAGGAGAAGTTGCAATATTGTGGTTTCAGGTGTTTATGAGGCAAGTTTTACCCCCATTTTACCTTCATAAAACAGACAGAGAGGGTAAGCTAATTTAGGCTATTTCAGGTTAGGCTACTTAAGTGGGAACGCTTCTAAAAAAATCAGTAATTCGTACATTTTTTCTCCAGAGAAAGCTATTCTGGTTGACGTTACGTTGTGTGATGTGTTTTCAAATGCAACATTTTATATTTTCTTTTGATTATTTTTAATCTGAAGAATAGGTTACCAACTGCTTGCAAGCTGAAAAGTAAGCATTTCCGACATAAATGAGTGGTCACATTGTTTTAGTCACGTTCATAACTATGATATTCAAACATTTCTCCAAAATCTGACCAACACATTAAAACAAAATTTACGAGATCAACGGAAGGTTAGCTGTCCGGATAAAAAAATTAGAACTTGCATTTTTTAAAGTAATAAATTCAGCCAGCAGATACAATCACGAAGTTGAAGCCCGAGGCAGAAAGTCACAACGCTGGGTACAGAACGGCAACGAAAAAATCAAAACCCAAGTATGAAGCTCAAGTCAATGCAAAAAATAATGGCTTCATAAAGCCAAAGACATTTTCGTCCAATGACTGATCTGGGCCTTATGCTAAGCAGTATCTTTGGAGTGCACTGGCAGATCTAGGGGGCACGGGGAGATGCCAAATATTCAAAACCATAAAGCCCTGACCTGACACCACCACCCAAAATGGTACATTATGTCTGGTGATCGCAACATGAGCTGGATCAAGGGTGGCAAATTTGTCTTTCTGTAATTACTGTTGTCACACAACTTAGAAGCGTGCTATATTTAATAGAGCAAGTGATGAAATGTGGTGTGAAGTCCTCTTCGTGATCCATATTCTGTACTTTGGAAGGCAATATTCTCTTCCTCAATGAAACGTCATTTTGCCTGATGCTATTCTGTAGTCGGCTCTCAGTTTTGTGTTGAAGCGCCAGGATTGATGGGATCCGGATGCTCCATATATTCCTGAAATAAAACAGTGTCATCCCTGGAAGCACTTGTGGATCCAGTCAGTCAGTTTAGAGGGCTGACTTTTAACAAATCATTAGAACATTCAATCATGGGCGCTGTAAACAAGCTTCGGAAGGACGTTGTTGAAGAGGGATCGAACCACAGTCGTTTCAGTATACAATGGTTCATTCGGTTGGGCGGGGTGGGGGGGGGGCGGACGGCCGGGCAAAAGTCATATTAGTCTTCTTCTCTGTCTATATTAGGGCATGGCCGGAATGGCCCCATGGGTGCACCATGTCTGGAAGTATTTTACGGAACGTAAAAATCAATATAAATTACACGAAATCAACCCGAGGGCTGTTGAAGCCCAGAGCCGATTTCCACCACACCAGGTTGACTTTCCATCATTGTCAGTTAGATAACATTTCTAGGTGCTGGCCCGAGGGACCAAACTTCACCATGATTATTCAGGACAGAATACACGGGGGAAATTGAGGGACTTACATCGGCTGGGGACCCACTCAATGTGTTTCCATGCTAAACGGTTGCATTATGGGGGGACATGGCAGCTTTGACGGGCGCCCTCCCTAGATGTATACAAAGGACGCACATGGCCGGCTCCCCGTGCTGGAATCTGAGGAGTTTCCACCCATGCTCCTATTTAAATCATGTCAAATATGACCTGCTTTGAAGCCGATTATTTCAATGTACTGTCATTCGCCTTATGCTAAAGTTTAGAATCATTGGTTGTTCCAATGTACCAATATTATCTACCAAATGTAAAGTAAGCTGTTTTACAATAATATAGGGCGTAAATAGTTATATAATTCGATCAGGCTTTCTCCATGTAGTCAATTCTACATCTTTCCGCAACAGTATGAAAACATATATCTATAAAACTAACCTCCCACCACTATTGAGCGAGTGCAGGAGATTCTGTCGGTTTTTATCACACACGTTAGACGCGGCACTTCGCTAACACACCTTTACACTCCTCACACACAAAAGCACATGTTTTGCGAAAATGTAGCACCATCATGAAACTTCGTGACGTGACTTGGACGACGATAAGAATCACCTCTGATTGGTGAAAAATAGCGAGTACCGGAAACGGTACTATGTATTCACCTCCGGTCCTCGGTAGTCCGGGTGTACTCAAATTTGGTCCTCGTTTGTCACGCCTTACAGGTGCACATACACACACACACACACACACACACACACACACACACACACACACACACACACACACACACACAGCACACACACACACACACACACACACACACACACACACACACACACACACACAGCACACACACACACACACACACACACACACACACAGCACACACACACACACACAGCACACACACACACACACACATACGTGTTTGCCGTGACTACCGAGGACTATGTCTGGGCGGTCACTAACGAGGACACCCTTTATTTACCACCTGAGAAGCATCTATTTTTTCTCGGTGATAGAGCATGATCTGCTGAGTAAGATGGAGGGTCAATTTGGGAGGAAACATGAAATTGTTGGCTCCCAGTGTGGATTGAATTACCGAGGACTTCGGCAAAACCGAGGACGGTGTGTGTCCATACATGTTTATCGTGAATACCGAGGACAATGTGTGTCCATGCACGTTTATCGTGATTTCCGAGGACAATGTGTGTCCACATACATGTTTATCGTGAATACCGAGGACAATGTGTGTCCATACATGATAATCGTGTACACCGAGGACCGTTGCCTGATGGTCACCAACGGCAACATCATTTGAAATGTGAAAACAGTACGTGTGCTATTGATCCTAATAGTGTATCTGTGCGGTCTTATGTGTCTGTGAAAAGTCCTATTTCGAGTTCATCATGGATTCGTAGCCTAATGCTCAAAATCGTGAAGGAGAGGGGGAAATGAAAAGGAGGAAATTTACCCAATTGAAAACCTGTTAGATCCTTGCCACAGATGAGCGAAAATTGTGGGGTATTTACACCACTGGAGAAGGCTTAGATAAGTCGCTCGTTTAGATCTATCTATCGTTTCGATGACAAGTGCACCTTTTATCCGAAAAGTGCCCGAAAAGCATCGGAGAACTAATTCCCATGCATGCAAGTTGCACTTTTCTCAGTCTCAATGTCCACGCTCTCTAATGTGACTTTCAGAGAGGCATTCATTAACTGAGGCGTTGTCAGGATACCATCCTGGGTATGCCACCAGCCAAAACGGCCATCTGTCCGTGGAACATGAAACGTGAAAAGCATATCCCCAGTTTTGTTTTCTTCATATGAGTAGAATGTGTGCTTTGCTCGATAAGGATTTGACTTCAATATGTAACAAACGCCCTATTTTAGTGGGGGGGGACGAGTGGTCTAGGGGTTAGTTGCTCGTCTCACAATCGAAAGATTGTGGGTTCGAGTCTCGCCTGTCGCTACCCTTCGCCCGCGACCAATCGGCGTCAGAGATCGACTGAACGGTCGACGTGTCGTAAAACCAATAAAGAAACAACCCTATTTTAGCGGATAGTCGTACAGTTGTTTGGGAATTTTTAGTAGGATATGCAGGCATGTAATTACGCCTGGTGTGGGATGTGCTGGTCCTCGCCCCGCGGCCATTGCTATGTCAGCTCTGTCGACACTACTGTTGCCTGATTGTGGTGTGAGAAGTAACGGTTCAAGATTCACGATGATAAGTGTGGAGGAAACTATGTCAATTCATTTCAAATTAGAATATCTCCCAAACACAGAAATATCGTGAAGGGACCAGCTACTTGCGGTTACATTTGAATTGGCTATAACAAACTATTCATAAATAATTTATCGTTACATCCTGACGGCTAGCTGAGCGAATTTAGGCACACTGGACCAGGACGTCGCCACCGGGGGGATGCAGCGACGACAGTCGCCCCATACCCTGTGGAAGACGGCGTTTTCCCCTGACATCTGATGAGGCACCGTCCCGGAAACGCACAGAAAAGTTGAAGTGCTCTCTAGAAGAAAGGCTTCACACTGAGGATCGCCATTATCCAGACAATTAATAATATATAAAAATCAGAGCTCGTTTCTGTAGGAAGTCTCACAAAGCTCCAGAAATGGGACAGGAAAGGACAGAAGAGATGGGAAGCAATGACCCTGGGAAAGAGAGAGCAGGAGTCCATCAGGACGTACGAGGTGACCCTTCAGGTGGGTAGTAGTCCGAAACACGGAGGAGTCCCAAAGACGAGAGAGGAGGCATTTCATTTAGAAACGGAGGTCCCAAGGAGAAAAAAGTCCAACGGCCTAATGAGGGTCCTGAAGACGGTCTCGGAGGCCCGCTGAACAGAAGAGAATGCCTCGAAAACTGGCAAGGAGGCCCAAAAGAACTAGAGAAGGCCCCTGAGATAGAGAAGTAGCCAGTGCGATAGGAGATGGAGTTCCAAGATCCAAGACCCAAGACGGGTAGCAACGACACAGCCAAGATTTTCTTAAACTGGACGGGCCAAAATTTTACTATCAGGAAATGTAGACTGATTTGGGCGCGCGAAGGCGCCGAAAATTTTTGGTTTTGCATGGTGAAAATCTAAAATTGTCTTGCTTAATCTAGTGTATTTTTGTTTACTAAGGGACCGGGGGTCAAGCCTCCGTCCCCTTGGTTGCGCCTCTGACGAGTAGAGCTTGTCCATAATAAATCTGGTCTTCGAGGCGTGGGGGAGGCCTCTAATATAGAGAAGACTCCTGGTTTATGTGAAGAAGCCCACAATAGTGCAACTGGCCCCCCAGAACGTAGGGGGAGGCCCAGAATATTAGGGAGGACCATGGAATATGGGAGACGGCCCCACAACGCGCAAGGACACATCTAAAACGAGAAATAAGACTCCAGGAATTGAGACGAGTCCCTCGGAGACATGAAAGAGGCCCCTAATTTGCTAGAGAAAGCAACTGGAAGATAAGAGGCGATCACATTGCGCAAGATGTGATGCTCGCCTATGCTCGCCTATGCCTATGCTCGCCTATGCCTATGCTCGCCACCAAGGCGAGCATAGAGCCACCCAGCTTAGACTAGGAGGCTCCTGAGGTGTGGCAGGACGTCCATAATTTGGAAGGAGATGCCCCGAGATAGGAAAGGAGGCCATATAGTTGAAGAGGAGACCCAATACTGGCATGGAAAGCCCCCACATGATTTGGGAAAATGCCACTGAGATTCCACTGAAAGAAAGCCCTTAAATTAAGAGAATGCCCCAAGAGGAGAAAAGGAGCTCCCAAGCGTGCTTGAGCTTCACTTTGGAAGAGAAGGCGGGAGAATGGAAAGGAGGCCGCCCCGGATGAAAGGAGGCCCCAAAGACGAGATAAGAGGGCAATAAGATAGGAGCGATGGCTCCCGGATGCGACAAGCGGCCCACAAAATGGATAAAAAAACTCCTCCTAGGAAATAAAAAAGGCCTCTGAAGCAGGACAGAAGGCTGCAAATTTAGAAGCTGACGTTTTTAGGAAATAAAAGTAATTTATCAGTACTCCATCAAGATTGGAAAAGAGGCCCCAAGGATAGAGGCCGTGGCCTCTCGAAGGGAAACTGAGACCCAGGAGGAGCCTCAAAGACGGGCAAGCAATCCCCCAAGATAGAAAAGGCCCAAAGACAGGTAAGGAGGCCCCATGCACTGAGGAGGATTACAAGACGTGAGAGGAAGCCAGTAGGATTGGAGATGATGTCCCCCAAGGCACAAGGGGAAGCTCCCAAGATGGGTAAGAAACATCTGGGTTAGAAGACGAAGCCCTGCGACGTGACAGAAGACCCCTAATTTAGCAGGGGAGGACCACGCAATAGGGGGAGACTCTCGGTGTGGAAGACACCTAAGGGACACCTAAGACGCCTAAGACGGGAGAAGAGAACCATGGAATATGAAACCGGCCGCCGGGTTGCATGAGGAGACACTCAATTTGGTAAAGAGTCCCCAAGACTCCTTACCAAAATCCCAATATTCATCATCACATGACGTCATTCAGGACTTCATGGGACTCCACGGTCAGGTTGGGATTAGTCCAAGCTGCAACCTTTAGCAAGAATAAGGTCCGTGGCGTAGCCAATGGAGGGAGTAATGGGGACATCGCCTGGAGCTTGCGTAGGCCCCAGGATTTGTTGCACAGTACGGCGTCATCGGTTGCAGCCGCCCTCTGACGTTAGCCAGGAGGGCAAACGTATCCTCCTCCAATCACATTCTGGCATTTGAAAAAGACCATATGATGCTCCATGTAACCCATGTTAAAACATCCCACCAAATCCACTACAGGACCCCTCAATCACGCAAGATACTCAATCTGACCCATTTGGAGACCCTTAGCCGTCTATAGGACGCCAATTTTGGTTGATAGAAGGCCTCACCAGACCAAATGGAAGCCCCATAATAGACACGGGATGCCCGTTGTCCATAGAAGGCCCTAGTTGACGGACACGAGGCCCCATCATACCAAGAAGAGGCCCAAACCAGACCAAGAAGGGGCCGCATCAAAAACACAGGAAGCCCCAGATGTCCAGCAGGAGGTTAGATGACCAACAGCCTGTCGCTACCAGACTAAGAGAAAGTACAATCAGACCAAGACGAAAGCCCCGCCAGATCAAGACAAGGCCTAAAAAGGCCAAGGAATACTTTACCAGTCCAATAGGCCTCCATCAGAAGCACAGTAGGTCCCCGATGGTCAACAGAAGACCCTGCTTAACGATAGGAGGCCCAACCAGACACATAGGAACCCCATCAGGGGTTCCTATGTGTCTGGTTCCTATATATCAGGCACCGTTCGTCGATAGGCTACACCATACGATCTGCAGGAGGCCCCATCAGACGAAAAGGACGTCCATTAATAGCACTGAAGGTCACAGGTTGTCAATAGGAGCTCCTGTTGATGGCTAGGAGGCCCAGATAATAGACCTCATAGATAATAACAGACCTAATAAGAACCCCAGTGATCCAACCGGGTTAAGCCAGTAAAGGGAAAATACTACAAGGGTGGACAAAATATTATCAGTGCCCCAACCAATACCACATTTTAAATTCCAAAGAAACTATCCATCAACATCCTATACACCTACCAATACTTATATAGCCCTGTTCACTCAGTCCCGCATAACACACGCGTGGATCAAGTCCTCCATCAAAAGTTTTCAGCTCCATGCATGGCTGCTTAAAGGTGCCATGCACACCTAATAGCGCGAATGTCATCCCATCTACCACTAATTATAATTACAAAAACAAGATTTTCCAATCTAACGCATTTCTCCACAATATTTTAGGTACATTCAATGAGGGACTCCCAACAACATCAGCAATCAGCCTATTCCAATGATCAACCATCCTTTGACGGAAAAACCTGAAAATCTCCTGTACTTGAGTGAGTACATATCTAATGCCGTAAGCCTTTCTCCATATCTCTATATTCGCACCTGAACAAATTGTCAAGTCTTGCTGCATAGCATGTGGGATTCCATTGGTTCGGTGGCCCTCTGATCAGATGTGTTCCACTCCTTCAGGGGGAAGTCCTGGTTATGCCACTGAATGAGCTCATAACTTGTGTATAGTTAGCGAGCATTTATAAGGCAAATGATAAAAGCGGATGTTGTGTGGAGATTGCTATCTTTTCTCACAAATGTTTCACATTTATCCGTGCATTTTGATCCGCTACCAACACAGAATCTCTTGCAGTGAAGGAGGTTAGTTGCAGTCGAGGGTTCTGCCATAGGGGAGGGGAGGAAGTTGGACACCCGTTCAACCCACTTCTCGGAGTGAGTGAAACACAATGTATATCGTCCCACACACCTTTGCGGAGGTGGCCCATGAGCTTTCGACATATGGTCCCATCATCGCTACGTGCCCACGGCGTGGAAGGGCCGTGTTTTCACATATTTCTGATTGCGGGCCAAAGCTGAAAACCTAGAGGCAGTCCAATGCGCTTCCTGACTCAGTCACCGCGGGGGAGAGGCGGGGGACGTTTCCCCTTGCCGTGAGGAGGGTGGGAAGGGTGTCGCTCCCCTGACCTTTAAGGAGGCCCCTGCTCGGGAATACAAAGCACATTTGAAGTGTGGTCTTCATGAGACGGCTTCACACTGAAAATCACTAGAAATCAGGAACATATAATGCAAGCCATAGCTTGCACTCATTCAATGAGGCAAGCTATGTTCATAACTATCTGGAGATAGTTCATAACTATCTCCACAAAGATCCCATATACTTTTGTTCAAGGCCATTGCTTTGGGGATCCTTGTATTTTGTCATAATGTGAAGGATGCTACCGCGTTCATTGGTGGAATATTGCATGTACTTCAGGGATGCACGGCTATTGCTTGCAAGAGGCCCTGAAAACATTCAAGGGTGCTTTCTCATTTGGTTCTATGTTAGCACTTACCGGCCCAGGGTAAGCGCTCTCGAGGATACGAGAGCTACTCGTCTTGAGCCGAGTAGCCTCCTATCTCGACATTTCATTTAAGGTCGCGATTACTGACCTGATGTCCTGACAGGGACCTATTCGCCGGTAACACTCCACCCATAACACGACAAACAAGTTAAAGCCCACAGCGAAGCTCGTTTTGGTGTCGCAGTTGTCTCGGTAGTATATAAGTCAACTAGGACAGAGATACGCCTTGATGTGCATAGTTAATAAATATGTCAGCCATGTTTCAGGCTAGTTGCTCCATTACTCATTCGTGTTTACGGAAGTGAAGCATCGGGTTCAATGTAGGAAAAGCTGAGATGAGATGAAAGAGTATATTCAGAGCCTGGATGAAATGGATTCATGGCATCCACGTCAATTATACAAAGCTGGCTTTCGTACGACCACGCATGAACCGACATACTGGGCACAAAACAGGCACTTTGTTCTTCGACCCGGCACTGCGGTACCTACTATGCATCGAACATGCGTGATGCCCCCTGCGGTCACATCAACCATTAGTTTGCTATGATCTGATGGGTGCCTAACATCTGATGGGACAGGATTTCAGCTGTTTGTGACCCGAAATAGAAAGCTGCGGAGCGATAACTTTCAGAACACGAGGTAGCTTCAGCCGGCGGCAGTTCTCTGGTCGACTGTGTATGGCTGGCGGACACCGCGGAGTTCTACGATCTTTCCACGCAAGATGGTAACATCCATCCTCCCTATGGTAAACACAAGCATAGAGTGGTACTCGAGGGCCATCGGGCTGAATATCAGGGTGGCCAATATTTGCAAGGAACTTGGGGTGGGGTTCTTGGATTTGTGGGGGGACTTTTGGGGGAGGACTTAAATGTTTGCATTGGATGGGTTACATTTGAGCAAGAGAGGAGTTGAATTGCTCAGCAATAGGTATGAGGAAGCTCTCAATAGGAAACAGGGAGACTAGGCAGGTCATGGGGGGATGTAGCTGATAAAGAGAGAAGTATTGCAAGAAAGGGAAGGAATAGTTTATCATGTGTTAGGTTAATGCCAGAAGTGTTCGGAATAAAATTGGGGAACTACATGCATATATGTTGTCTGAAAAGCTAGATTTGGTATGCATAACAGAGGCAGGGTTATGAAAGCATTTTTGGAGACAACTTGCAAGAATTTGAATTGACAAGCTACAACATGCATGCTTATCAAATGAAGGCAAGGATAGGAAGAGGTATACTCTTGTATGTCAGACAAGTAATGAAATGTCATTCCATAGATGATAGTGTACATAATGAAGGAATATAATCGTTGGGGTTAGATATAATTCTGAAGAATGAAACAAAATTTAGGATTGGGGCATTCTATAGACCTCCAGACCAGGATGAAAACATGGACAGGTTGATGCAGGAAGAAATAAGTAGGAGAGCACAGGAGAGAATTGTTTTGTTGGGGGATTTTAACATAATAGGATTGGGAAGCAAAACTATAGGTCTAAACATATCAGGAAGAAGTTTCATGGATTGTTTTGAGGACAATTTCTTCTTTCAAATGATACATGAACCTACAAGAGAAAATGAAATATTAGATCTTGTGCTTACTAATGAGGAAAATTTTGTACAAAACGTGAACATAGGAGAGACCTTGCGTAATAGTGATCACAACATTATACGTTTCTCATTGAATGTTGGAAATGTAGGAACCAATAAGACATTAATAAAAAAAATTTGCTAAAGGGAATCACAAGAAGTTCAGGATCTTCCTGAATGAAATTAATTGGGAGGACTTATTGAAAGGCTTAGATGCTTATGAAATGTGGAGATAAAATATAAACTATTTCAAGATCAGGATAGGTTCATTCCAAATAGGCAAATTATATTAACCAGGGTTAAGCACCCTTCATGGCTGACCGGGGAAGTAAAGCATTTATTGGAGTCAAAGAAACAGGCATTCAAGAAACTAAAATATGCTAACTCTGAGGTAAACCTCAAATCATATAAAATAGCTAGAAATAAAGTTAGGTGTGTTAGGGCATCCACAAGACTGGCCGAAATCAAATTAGCTCAGGAATGCTCAGCAAGTAATGCAATGCAAGTAATGTATAAAAGCAAGGAAGTCATGAAAAAACTGTACTTAACATATGTGCAACTCCACTTAGAATATTCTGTACAAGCTTGGAGCCCCTACCTAGAAAAAGACAGACAAGTTAGAGACAGTGCAGCGCAAAGCAACTAGACTCATCAATAGAATAGGTAATTATAATATAGAGAAAGGCTTGTGACATTAGATATGTACTCACTCAAGTATAGGAGACTAGGGGGGGGACATGATTGAAATGTACAAAATTGCTAAGGGACTAGATCAGGTCAATTTAAATGACGCTCTTCAGCTTAGAGTATCACATAGGGGTCATCAATTCAGGTTAGACAAGTTAAGGTGTCGGACAGTTAAGCGACAACAGGTCTTCAGTCAAAGGGTTGTTGATCAGTGGAATGGGCTGCCTGCTGATGTTGTAGGCAGTTCCTCATCGAATGTATTTAAAAGTAGGGTGGATAAATTTTTTAGACAGGAAAATCTTGTTTTTCAGTTCTAATTTGTGATGGATGGGAAGAGATGCATGTTAAGTAGGTGTGCATGGCACAGACCCCTTTAAGCGGGCATGGATGTAGTTTGAGGATTATTGATAGGGCATGCAATCCACATGTGTTGAGGGCATTGATGGGTGTGTGGGATGTTAGAGGACTGGTTCTTCGGGATGTGGGATGGTTGTGGAGGGTCTTTTTACTAGGTTTAGAGATAAAGACATAAAGACATAAAAGATCAGTGCAAATATGAGCCACAAGGGCCCTTCTTGGTTGCACTCTGTTCACTGAACCAGTTGTCCACCAAATGTGTTGATCAACTCTCCCTGGAATACAGAAAAACAACCCCCCTATTCTTATAACGATTGTCTATGCTGTTCTTAAAGATGTTCAGTGTGTTGCTACTGACAATGGTTTCTGGCAGCTGGTTCCAGTGTTCTACTACCCTGTTGGTGAAGAAGGACTGTCTTAGCCTTGTCCTGCTGTGATTAACTTTAATTTTGAATCTATGACCTCGAATTGCATCATTTCTGTTAAATTCAAACAGTTCCCTGAGATAACCCTGTTCCTGACCATGAACAAATTTAAAGACCTCGATTAGATCTCCTCTCAGCCTTGCATATCTAAGTGAAAACATATTCAGTTTCTTCAATCTTTCCTCATATACCAGGTTGCCTATACCATTCACCATTTTTGTTGCCCTCTTTTATACTCTCTCTGACCGCCAACAATCTTTTTCATAACTAGGGGACCAAGCTTGGACGCAATATTCCAGATGTGGCCTGACATATGCACAGTAAAGCTTCCTGATGACTTCCTCACTTTTGTATGATACATTCCTATTTATTGCCCCAAGCATTCTTAGTGCCTTCTTCCTGGCTTCTTTGGTCTGTTCTGATGCCCCCAATTTTGTGTTCAAAATAACACCTAAGTCCTTCTCCTGCTGAGGCACAGATAATACTTGGCCACCCATCAAGTATGGAGCCTTGATATGCTGCCTACCTACATGCATGATTTTGCACTTATCAAAATTAAATTTCATTTGCCATTTTTCTGACCACTTCACAAGCTCGTCTAGGTCTTTCTGCAGCAAGACCTGCTCATTTCAGGTTTAAATTATCTTCCATTTGCAGACTGAACTGGATGGGCCATTGGGTCTCTTATTGAGTCTGGGCGCTTTATAACTTTATATAGGGTGTACCTAGCAGTGGATTCAGCACCTTCCTTCGGGATGTGATACTGATGAAGATTGTCTATGGTAGCACAAGGGGAGTGTGTTATGCAATAGCAAGTGAATTGGTGTTAGATAGGCTGTGATATATAGCTTCCTAGGAACTTGAGATAAGGGATTGATTAGGGTGAGAGTATGTACATTTTTAGTACCTTTTCCAGACAGGCTTAACCCAGATGGACCCCTGTGGTGGCTCTTATTAAGCCTTTATGACTTGGCATTTGGTGTCGTCAGGAGCTAGCGCATCAACGCAAGGGCATGTCTTTTGAGTACGCTATCAACTCGTCTCCATCCCAACTCTCGCAACACCGATGTCACATGTTCACGTCGGCCTAAGCCACTCATGATACGAGCACTAACATTGATGGCCTTTGGTTTTTCTACGCCGCAGTGCAGCTTCCCCGGACACCGATGCAGTATCGAGCATGCCGAAAGATTGTCGCTTCGATGAGCATGCGCTTTGTGCCTTTGGCACCCTGTGGCACATTCTAGCCAGGCCGACAAATAGCATGCAACATCGTTGAACGATTGTGGGGATGTGCTTGTCCCATTTCAGATGAGGACTGATGGTAACACCTGGGGCCTCGACACCGAAATAAATTGAAATTTCGTCGCTTCCGAACTGAACTGAAAAGTTGGTGTCGGACCATGAGCAGGGTTGGAGTAAAGGGCAGGGCATAGCATTCTCACTGGATGAAGGAAGGCCAGGTGAATAGCAATGCGTAGGAGGGTACATTCACCAGCATATCCTTCCCCAGTGTACACATTGTATTTAACGTTTGGTATGTGTGGAGTCGAGGGAATTGGGAGGGAACGTCCACCCATAAAGTCAACGCATTAGATGAGGTTATGAGAAAAAGGGTATTTTCCGGTTAAAAGGCAATTAGGCGCTCCACAAGGTTACGCCGAAGGTAAACTTTTCGGAAATTCAGTAATATACTTGTGGGGCACAAGTACGGTTGTCAGACGGCTTTGAGCAATATTTCATGTATTACAACAAGACACATCCAAAACGTACCAGTCACTTACAGTTCTTGATTAAATAAACTGCAGCACGTGTCGGCCAGACTGGCCGCGCCGGCACGTGTCTTACAACATGTTGCTCAGGCACGTGCCCCACAGGTGGCACGGTCGGTGCTCGGTCTCGGGCCCAGCTCGGTGGACAGATGCGTGCTCATTCGTCCCACACGGCTAGGACAAGTCGACTGTACTCGAAGACCGCCTGTACCCCCCCCCCCCGCCCTCCCCGCCACAA
This sequence comes from Ashinkailepas kermadecensis, assembly GCA_034440615.1. NCBI lineage: Eukaryota > Metazoa > Arthropoda > Thecostraca > Neolepadidae > Ashinkailepas > Ashinkailepas kermadecensis. The sequence continues at coordinate 55,608 of JAOTOM010002848.1, read as the reverse complement.
ACCGCAGACCGGTGCCGCCGTTGAGAGCCGCGGTCACCTGCAACAGTTGGATTGTCGTTAAGCACTATCCTAGAGCAATAACCTTTGAACCTTTGAAACCAGGTGTATATGATTAACTGACGAAATTGTTTCCTTCGCTGTGAAACTATTGCAAAATTATGTTTCATGGGATTATCATATCATGAATTATGTTTTTTTAAATCATTTAACACGCGCCCTGGAGGGCCTCTGAAAATTATGCGCACCGGAGGGGGGGCGGATTCCGCCCCGCCCCCCTAAGATCTCGGCTCCTAGGAAAGCTGGAGGAACGAAATTCACATGGTGGATTGGGTACGGTAGTGAACTCTATTGTGTGCAAATTTCATGACCTTAGGTCAATATCTTCAAGGTCAAATGAGGTCAAATTGGCAAAATTTGCTGGTTTTGTGTGGCTTGGCTTGTCATCGTTATGGATCGCTGTGTTTGTGTTTAAATGCCTCAAAATGGGCATCCGTGATGTTTTGGACATTACTAATGATGCAATGCAGATGCTAGACCCAACATTTGACCTCAGGTCACCTATGTAGTACCACTTTGTCAGGTCAGTTACCTGTTCCAGTTACCGGAACCGGGCCGCCCGCCCGACTGCTCCGTCGGGCAGCTCGGAGCAATCGGCTTCGTGAAGAAAGGAGTGAAGTGCATGAATAAAGTATGGAAAAGTACATGAATAAAATATGGAAACGCAATGACAAACAGTACAAATTACAAACAGTAATGCATTTATGACAACATTCCAGTTGATCAAGTTTGGTTCCATTAACCTGTCATGAACTTGACCTGACTTGACCTCGGTCACCTAACATGACTTTGAAGCTATATAGCATACAAATATACATCAAACAACTCGCTAGTGTTGCCAAGAACACTTCCCCTTTGCGAGTATACGGGAAGCGCATCAGCGCTGATTTTTGTGGTCTGGCGCTATAATTGTTTTACTTTAACGGTCCCTAACTTGAAAAAAAAAATCGGCCGATTTCCATTTTTATTGCTTTAAGCGACTCATTGTTCATTTCTAAGCAGGTACGCAGAAAATCGCGCATATCGACCGGTAAAATCTGCAGTTATTTGCGAAAAACCGGAGGGGTGGGCGGATTTCGCCTCCCCCTCCAGTGCGCGTGTTAATATGGGGTCTTTGAGTCCAGTGACTCCCTGTGCTGCGAAACGCTGACATATGAGACCCGTAGTTCATAATTTGGTAAGACGTACTATCTGGGGTCGGCCAGGAGTGTCGCATCAGGCCGACGTGGGCCCAACAGAGTTGTACTGATAGTTCTGAGGTGTTAGGTGTCGTCTGCAGAGCCCTGACCCATGACCCCGAGCGGTGGGGTGACGAGTGGGCTGCTAGTGGGAAACTGAAGGGGGATGCTGGGCTGCCGTCTCAGCCAACAAAGCAACTAATATGATTAGTTGATTGGTTAGGTATCTGTCGAATCAAGAGCACGTCGGGTGACTCATAGGTATTAGTGTCACTGACAGTGGCCATAACCTACACCGGAAGTGGGCTGAGCGCAGCGCAGGCATGAATTCTGAGCGGCAGAAAGTGAGTTGTTCTTCTTCCAGAAGAGACTACGCACCGAAACAGTCACGGCAAGGACATGCATATTGTGCATTCAGCAGTGGCATGCATGGCGCACGGGGCAACTGTTGGGGGGCCTGGTGTACGGGGTCAAGTTTGCCTCGCATAGATGCCTGAAAATGTGGATAGTTCCACAACTGCAGTGCAGATGTCGCCCAGAAAACCTCTCTAGGGCAGAATGAGTGAATGCAAAGTATAATCCCCCTCGTTAAGTACCTACATACTTTTTCATTCTATTTTTGCTGCCAACTTCAAAATGCCCTTGAAGTATGCAGGAGAAGTTCCCTTCAGGGGTATAGCATTGTAACAAGCATTGTAACATTGGGAAGGCAATCGGTATTATTGCGCTTTAGGGTATTCACGAGGTAAGCTTCCATACATTTTACCTCCATGAAGCAAACAAAAGAGCCAGGATTGGTTAGGCTAAGTAAGGTTATCATTTTTTATTTAGGAAATATTCTAAATTGGGTTTGAAATTTTACAAAAATGGTTCAATTACGTTGGGTTTTTAAATCGATGCTTTTAAGAACGAAAGATTGTTTGTATTTTACCATTGAAAAAAAATCCTGATATGGGATGCCAGGCTAGGTTAGGTTAGGTCATGTTGCAATTTTGTATTCTTTAGCATTATCTTTGTATGCTATATTACCCCCATTCAACAGTCTTCATTTCGAAAATTCGGGTTGGCAACCCCCGCCTTCTCGGCTGATTTCAAATACGCTACTGCATGGGAATAACAAAATGATAGGAACTGAAAGCATGTCAGGGGGAGTGGTTGGTATCGCCCTGCCCTCCGACTGGTCTCCATTAGAACCGGAAAGGCTCCTCAGATGCCACGTATTTGATTTTCATAATCTTGTTCCTAACACTTCTGAGATTTGTGTAAAAGCATGACTGACAATATATGTTTTTCTTTGCTAGCCTTACGCTTTTTCCACCCCACCCCCACAACCTGCCTAGTCTCCTGACCAAGGAAAGCTTCGTAGGAGCTCCTCACACCTACTATTTAGCAGCAAAGGCACAGCCAAGCGCGGGCCCGGCCCCACCCCGTCCTTAGGAGCAAACAAATACAATAGTTGGAAGCGATTTTGAGATTTTCACAAGGCCAAAACAGAATGTTCCGCGCTAAAAGCAGCCTCTGTTTCATGATGCGTTTTGATTGGGTGCCCCTGAACAAAATTCTCTCCGTATCCCTGTTTAGCAGCTCTACTCACTTTCAGATCAAATGAAGCCCATTTAAGGCGAGCATCTACTATCAATATACTATCCAACCAAAATCAAAATGTACTGTCTACTTTGCCACAAGAGTCATCCCCGCAAGTATACGAACGTCAACCCCTTCAGACAAAGCCCAGTTATCCCATCATTAACCCCCAGGCCCTTGAGTACCACTCGGTACTCGCTCCCACCATTGGAGGATTGGAGGATTGAAGGAATCATGTCACCATACATCTAGTCCCAGTGTCAACTATGCTGCCACTCAGGGTCTTGCATGCTTCTGCAGTTTTCTCCGACCTACCACTGCTTACATCGTTAACTTCTGCAATGACTGATACTGTTATAACACACATACCACTACTCTACAATCCGAATCCCCTCTAGCCTAATGCTAATACTCTACTCCCCTTCTAGCCTAACACCCACAGAGGCCGCCGATCTAGAAGTCTTGCATGGGGAGCAATTACAAATATCCGATTTGGAAGAAACCTCATTAGACATGAACATGCTTCGGGTCTGCTTAAGACAATATATCTCATAAAATGTTCTTAGATTTCCAGAAAATTTCATTCTAGTGCAAATCTTCATTCAAAATTGGTGGGGGAGACATGATCCCCTTAACCTCCCTGGATATGCTCCTGGATTATCAATATCATTAGCTTAGGCTCTCGAGAAACATTTTGGAGTCTGCCTAGCTGAGTTATTGTTACAAAACCCTCTATCCAAAGACCTAACCCTCGAATCCCATATGACGAGAAAAATAACAACTGCTCACAGTGGCGCAGTCAAGATTTTCCCAAGGGACGGGGCGAATCCCCCCCCCCCCCAAAAACACAAAAAATAACGTGCTGAAAGCTTCCGGCGCAGAGCGCTCTGAAAATGTATGGTTTCGCGTGGTGAAAATCTCAACATATCGCTTCATAGGGTGTATTGTTTAGTGCTAATGGGTGCAGAGGTGGTGCCGCCTTGTCTGCGCCTCTAACTGCCGTGGATTGCTTTGACTGAATGTGACTTTAGCATCCACATTCATAATGCTATGAAATATGTTCCGAACATAAGGACCTGGGCCACTCCGCCATCATTTGATGTTAATGTAATTGATACTGCTTTATTAAAAAAAACATATTGCGCCAATTATGGGATCCCTTGGTTCCGCCATTGACATATTAGGCTCAAAATAAGCATTTCAGCAGATAAGTAAGGTGGTATGAACAGTTGCATTAAAAATTATGGTCGCTGAACAACCAGAGGCCAATTTCACTTACATCACAAGATGTGTAATCACACCGAATTTGGTGTTAATACACCTTTAGGCAATCTTATTTGATTATATTAAATTGCATAATATCCATTTAATTGCTTACATTTAATCTTATGTAATATTTAAGTAACCAACAACTGACCGGCAGTCAGCTAACAATGACTTAAATACCTTGTTGATATAAAGAACGTGTGAGGGGTAATACTTGAAGGCTACCTAAAGGTGTATTCACGCCAAATTCGGTGTGAATACACCGCTCGTGCTGTTTGTGAAATTAGCCTAAGAATATACAAATGCACTTCCTCTTCCTAAGCTTTCCAATAGTATGTCAGAAGTGCCTTCCAGAATCCACTCCTGGAGCCGCCTGCGATATAGTTACGAAATTAAAATTTCGGCACGATGTAGCGGTAAGGAAGACATGAATATTCACCGAATTCCATGCTCTCACACCAAGGTACGCAACAACAGGCGTAAAACTACAAGGAGGCAGAATCTTCCTTACCGGAAGAGGCCTAATATAATGAAGCCCATGATGGTGCTTGAACAGCCACAAATAGACACAAAACTCCGCCCCTCCCACTATCATGGAATCTACTGGCATAATGCAAATGCCGAATACATCAACACATTACGTTGGTTTCACCTAAACAACACTCACCTTTCAATTCTGTCCAAATACTGTCCTGACTTGAGTAAGCTGCAACCACGATCGCGCCGTGCACCTCGCTGCAAACACGACCTTGTCGCGTCCGCCAATCCGGTGTAGAGGTGGACAGAGCTACGTTCAAGCCTGTACTTTTGTCCCCGTCGTGGGCACACGACCCAACTGTATTTATATTTTGTAAGTGCATGGTATTTGAGCTAAAACTACAAATAATGTGGTACAATTTCATTTTGTTGCATCTCGTCCAAAATTTAATTCCATTTAATTGCATTTCCATATGACAAGTAGCAAGTACCGAAGGAAGTACTCATTCGTCCCACACCATGAATTCGATCATCACTAAATCTTTCAGCTTGCTCACACTTTCTCTGCAGAGTACACACACACACACTTGCTAGACACACACGGTCACAAATATGGTGAAAACCGAGGATAACGAGAAAACTCGGCAGGAGACTGGTAAGCATCTGACAATGCTTCAGACGAAGTTTGAATACCGAGGACGTCAAAAACGTCCTCGGTATACACCCAACGTCCTCGGTTCCCAGGTGTGCAAACAGAAAACGGCCTCGGTATACACCAATTACAAGTGCACACACACACACACACACACACACACACACACACAACACAACAATTACTTCAACTTTACAAGCCTTGGCATGTACAATAGGTATCTATAGTCGGAATATGGATATTTTTCCGATTTATATTCCACCACACACAGATAACACACACATTTGGACACAATTGGAATATCTTATAGCACATTTCAAAAACCCTTTCATCTCACTCAGATATTTTAAGGCACGTACATTTCCAGACACCCGCGGACGCATTGTCGAACACATTGTAGACAGACACAATTTAGTAGTACTTAACACTGGGGTTTAGCGGCGCATCGACTGCGTCGGTCATGCAGCGTATTACTTAACACTGGAGAGCCAATATTTCTTTTTTACCTCGGTCACAATACAGTAGCTGCCATTGATTTAACAATTTGCCCTCACGCCCTGGCCAACGATTTTCATTGGACGATAGACACCGACATTCATTACAGCAATCACTACTCTATGACAATGTTCGATTGTTGGCCACCACACGGAACACTGCAGGACATGTGTTGCGTTCTGCGACACTGTTCGATTGTTGGACGCCACACGGCACCATGCAGCACACGTGTTGCGTTCTGCGACACTGTTCGATTGTTGTCCGCCATACGGCATCCTGCATGACACGTATTATGTTCTGCGACACTGTCCGATTGTTGGCCACCACATAGCATCCTGCAGGACACCTGCTGTGTTCTGCGACAATGTTCTGTTGCGTCCGCCACCGCCACCCAACATCGATCGGACGTTCCACCAACTGTGTCAATTTCACCAATTTGAAGGCCGCCTTGGTCAGCATTGCAGGCTGATGTCCCCATGTTATACGTCCAAGGGCACGAAGATTGGCTATCTGTAGATAAATAGCTTGGTGCCGAAGTGTAGCGTTTTTTGTTCGCAGATATTTAGAAGACCATGACGGTGGAAAGTTATTGTTTCTCCCCCCATAATACTCGTGTCTCACATGCCATTTCGTGATCGCTTGCTGGTCTGCAAAATATTGAACAGTGTTCTTTTGAACACAATGCGATGTGGCCTGAATTTTCTCTCTAGTCGCACCAGCAGCTGAAGAGCATGCATGATCGGAACAGTCGGCTAGCACCCCTCCCTTCACATGCTCACTTCCTGTCGGGAAGTGCGCACCGACATAACTTCACGTTGGTCATGCTTTCCATCTGACGTCATCATTACAACGGTTGTGAGGCCTGGGGAATCGTCTCTACTATGCACTCCATGCAGTCTCTACTGTTTCGGTAACGTGACGACAACGGTCGGTATCGTCGGCAGTATTGCTCCATCATCGTGCGATAAGCGCTTTGTGTAGTGCCAGGTTCGACGGCGCCTGTGGTGAGCCCATTTGGCATCTGTGATGACTGCGTGACGATGGCACTGGACGACAGTGACACAGTGGCAACAGCGACGACAGCAGCTCTGCTGATTCGTGCAGCATAGCAGCGCGCCACTGCCGCACGCGCACCGTTTTTCGGCTCGCTCATGTCGTGCACAACTGGTTAATTAATGGTCCGATTAGCGTGAGTGTAGTGAATTTGCTGTCGCCCAGGGTGGCCTCGTACGTCTTCCTGAAAGACCCTGTGACCAGAAGTGAGCCAAGGACAGGAAGTCCGCCGAATCGCGTGAGGACGACTTCGGGGGTAGGGGGGGGGGGGATGGAGGTGAGTCATTATTCGGAGGCCGGAATCGTGGCCGTCAGTCGGCCATGGTTCAAGTTGAGCTGAAGAGCGAAAGAGAACAGTGAACTGAACGTATTCAGGAGCATATCAGTGCATATAGATGCATAGTTGTATGCTATAGCCAGCAATGGTTGAGGCTGGTCAGCAGACGGAAGAGCGACCGCAGTGTGATTGGGAATATGGACAGATCAGCTTGAAAGATAAATGCGTGTGTGGGGGGGGGGGGGGGGGTCTGCCAGCAGATGCGCTGCTTAGCCACGGAAAAATGCGCTCGTGCACTTCCTGTGCTCCGGTTAGACTTAGTGTCGCAGTGTTTCACCGTGTTATTTTGCATATTATAGTTGCGTGCCAGGGCGTTCCACATGGTCCCGTGCATTATTTATTGGCCAAGTTTTGACACATTCTCTTGCCTGCATTAGCACCAAAAGATCGCTGTCGGCCCACTGGCTAAACGGCCCGGTACGAACCGCATATTAAGTTTGCTGATTTTCTCTTCGGCTGAAAAATTGGGTCCCGGTTCGTCCGGAAGAGCCCTGATGGCAGGCTTGCATGCAGGCAGAAATTAATGCCACCGAAAAGTGCAAGATTAATGCCGCCATTCTTAATGTTAGAAGCGAAGGCGACTGTACGGAGCGCGTCGTGTCCAGACATCGTTTGGCCGCGGCCTGGACGGTGGCGTGCGCGAAAAAATGATCCAGCTCACTGCACCGGTTGGAATTGAAGCCAGCACGCTTACCGCCAATTCACCGCACTGTGTTTAATTCCAGTTAATTGAAATGAAGTGAATATTATTGTTCGCGGATGATACCTGCCCCCATTTTTCCATGTATCAATTGCCAGGATGAAAATACAGGCAATCGTAATGTGGCAGATACGAAAGCGAGTTTAACGAATAAAATCAAATATATAATTGAGACGGATATTGTAGTAGGATCATCCGTGGTAGGACAAAGCTGTGTGAAGAGTACATCAGATTACATGTTTTCTTGCAGGTATCATGGTGCATAATTTCTTTATATAAAAATAAAAATATAATCCTAATATTTGCCGTGGTGGTTTTATCGACCAGGTCACGTGTCAAACAGCTTGTTCCATGTACCCCACCACCTGAACTGGCAATTCCAGTTCAACGGCATAATTTTCAGCGGGAGTTTAACCCAAGACCAGTCGGCCTGCAAACCCATCTTTTCTGGACTTCGGGGAGGAGGGGGGGGTCTTGAAGCCAACCTACTAACTTAAAAACTACAGAAGCTAGAGTACAATCCAAAACATCGTCAGAAGGCCCTCACCACGGAGAGCCAATGCATATCTTAAGGTTGCATGTTCGCCAATAATATGCTCACCAGTGGTATTGGGACAATGTACATAGCAACACTAAGATCCCTGGAAAAGCTAAAAAAGAGATGGACAAATTTTGTACTTCGCATTGCTCGTTCTTCGCATGTTCAAGAAACAGCATGGATGAATTTCCCCATTCCTTCATTTCTGACCATGTTGCGATCACAAAAGGTTATGCTTGGTCAGCCCAGTGACATGACCATGGGCTTGGGGAGTGACTTTGATAATATGACTACATATACCTCGGATCCTTTCAGCAATACTCGTGAAACAAAGCCATTCAAATGTTTCATAGCAAAAAATCCTAGTGTAAGGTCGGGTACATGTAAGGTCAGGTCGAGATGTTCAAGCTTGAATCCAAGCCAGGTGCATTACTTTTAAAGTAGCTTCCAAGGTGGACTGATTTGATGCTCACTTTCATACTTGGTTGACTATTAAAACTCTCCAGTTTCTGCCCTCGTGGCCTCATCTTAGGTCAGATTGGAACAATATATGAATTATTAAGTAGTGTCACTTCAGGCTCCGTCTAAGTGTGCATTATTTGAAAAGTAAATCCATAGCCGTAAAATTAGGTTCAATTAGTTCGGGTCACACGAGGTCAGGTCATCTCCGGTCATCGGTTTGCCACGCGATACTATGTTGCATGACTTAGGTGGAGCTGAGAGCAAGTTCCTATATGACCTCACGAAAGGGCAGTGCTTAAAAAAGATAGCCCTTTTCAGAGGAGACATCATACCTCGACGTACACAGATTGTTCGAAGACTGACACTGGTGTTGGAAGTGCCTTTGTGCTGGGTATTGTGACTAGAAACTTTTCTCTCTCCCTCCCAGCGTATGCATCTTCGCCTATGCATCAGAACTAGTCGCTATAAACAAAGCATTGCGTTTTATTGAGACGACTGATGATGAACGACATGTGTTACTTAGCGATTCGCTCAGTTGCCTGATTGCGCTAGGAGCGTTTTACCCATATAATCCAATATTACAGGATATTCTGGTTGGTCTCACGTCGCTAACCATCAGCGGTAAGGATCTTCTGCTGGATTCCGAGCCACGTGGGAATTTGTGGCAACGAGGCCGCTGATGCTTCAGCGAAGCGTGCTCCTCAGGCTATTCACACACGATGCCTCCCCCTCCCTGTCCCTGACTTCTATCCAAAAGTAAAGGACCTCCTCTTCAAGAGGTGGCAGGCCAGCTGGGACGCCATCGTAGGCAACAAGCTGAGAAGAATCAAACCGTCTCTTGGCGAATGGCTTTCGTCATCATATGACATCAGACGGAACGAGGTGGAACTATGTCGCTTGCGAATTGGCCACACATACGAGACGCAGCTACCTACTGACCGACGGTGACAGTCCGCTGTGCCCCAGGCGCCACGATGCACTGTCAGTGCGGCATGCGTTGGCTTCCTGCCGCCGACTTACCCGTGAGCGAATGCGCCACTTTGGACGTGCTTCTCTCTCCCTTAGGGAAGCATTTGGCGACGAATATTCCATTGTTCAATCGGGACAGTTTTTCCGCTTCCTATCAGAAATCAAGTTTTCTGTGATTTGTGCTCCTCATTAATTTGCTTTTACAACTGACAAAATGAAAATCATAGCACGGCATGGTATCACACTTGTATTTGACCTCGTGACATGTCGTTCTGACTGACTCGCTTTATGCGCGCCGCACGACCGACGCAGTTGATGCGCCCCCCAATAACCCCAATAACCAACCATCCAGAGGAGACACTCCATACCATCGATATGCTAAAGGATTCCATGGATCTTCTTCATCCATCTCCCGAATTGTTTCAGATGGCATAGGTGTTGTTTTATGATTTTTTTAGGGGGGGGGGGGGGAGGGGGCAAAATGTTACAGGATTGATGTAGGCATAAGATGGGCCTGTTTAATACGCACCGGGTGGGGGGGGGTGTAATCCACCCTCTTCTCATGTTTTTTGGCTTTATCTCATAAACGGGCGGGGATAATGTAATACAATATTGTTAGTTTGTTAAAAATTGATGAGCGCACCCTTTGCACAAACACAGAACTCCGTTAGCAAATATAGGAACTGCGGGGATGCCAAATCGGCCGACCGGGCGGCTGCTGCTGAGCGTTCAAGGTCATAAAGGCGGTGACGAAGGTGCGGTACGGTGACGACGGCGTGTGTGTCGGCCGAACTCGACCTCAATTATCCCTGAAGGCGTAAATCTAGGGTCATGAAATTTGTACTGAAGTGAGTTCACAACATGCGTAATCTACTCTCCAAATTGTGTGCTTATAGCTTCAGTAGTCTCCGAAATCTTAGGGTCAGAGGCCGAATCCTCCCCCCCCCCCTTCCTGTGCTCGGTATGTGAGAGGTCCTCCGGAGCGCGTGTTATTCGACCCTGTCTTCAATTATGTTTGCATGCTAGATTCAGGCCACTTAGTCTGCTGATAGGAAGAATTTGCAATTGATGCGATGCTCAAGATAAATATAAAATTACAACCATACGTCTAGAATACCAGGTTACCACTTAATGGGTAGGAAATTACCCGACTCAATTGGAAGCGATACAAAAGAACAGCGAGTGCAAATTTCGTAATGTTCTAACTGTGCGCAAGAGTTCACGAGCCACGTTTCCTCCGTCGCTCATGTATCAATGAGCAAAGCCACCTTTCAATCCACGAGGCCACCCACACACATGCGTGATGGTAAACTATATTATTATATATTATTAAAACTAAAATATATTTGGGGGCAAGACACACAAGACATATACTCAGGTTGGAGAAATCAGGGCTCCGGTCATACCAACATGCATTGCAGAGACTGAGATAGTGGAGCTGACTGCGTTCGGATGTTTAATATATAATGTTGAGCTAGTATTCATAGCTATTTAATCGATTTATGGTCACATTTATGTGTTCTTTGTTGATGGTGAAAATAATGACAAAATTTAATCCTCATCAATTACAACTGCCAGATAAATTTACCTAACGCATCGTTTGCACGTTAGTTCATCTAATTTCAATATCATCTGAAAAGAGGCAGAGTTCCAGATATCCTCAAAATTCAAGCAAGGAAGAAAGACTAAGTAGGTTTTAGCATTCGTATCACTGCGCTGGCACGCAACGCTCGCTGACTCCTGAACAGCCAGTGTAAACACGTAAGGTGAACGCTGCCTGAGAAACGTCTGTGGAAGAATACCTGCTAAATATGACGATACCTGGCAATCTAAATCAAATCAGGCCCTTTCTGACCCTCACATTCTAGTGACTTGTCATGAAAATATAAAGGTGTGATGGCTGTTCTAAAATTCCCTGATGATGGAAATAATATGACGCATCTGTCTTTAATAATCTCAGGGCACATAACACACAACCAAGAAGTATTTAGGAACGCAACTATCCATTGCCATCTGCCGTGGTCTCCCACCAACAGCCAGGCTGCAACACCAAGATGTACAAATGCATGTGTGTAACCATGTCATACCGTCCCTGCGACTGATCATATTACAGCACTGTAACCTCAACCCAGTTACCAGTATCAGTGCCCTACTAGTATGCATGGGGTGGAAGAAAGCAACCATCGTAAGCGATGTAAAAGGGACTTCGATCCATGTCTCGTAGCGTTGATAAATTCAAGTAGCAGAACGAATGCTGTCGATATGGAATTGGGCTCCTCGTCACCAACGTCAAACGAAAACTTTGCAGATGCATACTTGCTACCTGTATTATCACGGACGCACACTTGCTACGTGGACTATCAATTGTGAAGTCGTACGGAGGGTGTGAGACTGCAAACTATCTAGGAAAAGAAGGCGGCACACATAGGCAGGGGAAAAAGCAATGCTGGGAACAAAACCTGGCTACATGCGAGGAAGCGTGGTTTCTGCGAATGAAAAGGCCGGAATTACAGTAGATAAGTGCAGTGCAGGGCATTAACTGTGCACGACTCTCTGTTTGGCGGTCTGATTCGCTGATGTCACGGAATGAAGATGGCTGTAATTTGTCCTATACTAAGTGCAATGCATGTGCAATATTTTGCTGCTTCTGTAGTATTTTGCGGTTCTCTGTAGCTGTTCTAAGTAGCTGTAGCTGTTTCATATGTCCTGTATGTCTTATAGGATAAAATACGTATGCGTCGCCACTCCCCAAATAGTTACGTGCCTGCGAAATCGGCAAAGTAGTCGTTATATTACAAGCCACGGATAATATAAAAGAAGGTATTTTATCACACATGAAGACGGAAATATATCGGAAAATAATTATTCCCCATTATGCAGATTGGGCATCGAGTGATGGGTCATATACTATGTTGTAGCCCCGGGAAAAGGACGAGGATGCGCAAAAAAGTAACTGTCAAAACTCAACATTTTAACGTCTGCAGCGCGGCGGCCCTGCCAGCGCTGGGGACTTCTCCCATGGGCGGATTCAGGAATTGTCATGGGGGCACCAGTCTGAAGGGGCGCCATTTCTTCGGATGGGCGCCACTGCAAAAGTACTCGGAGGAAGGGACGGATACGGGGGTGGCACTGAAGGCATATGCTCCCATATAAATTTGCGTCCCTTCGGCCGAGAAAAGGCTCCACTCCGGGAAAGCTCGAGAGCATCCCATGAAATTCTTAGCCAGAGGTGCCCCTCTCAGAGTAAAAGGCGTCCTTTCAGGCGGTTCGAGTGCATCCCGCACTCGATGATTTTACTCCTCTCAGAGTAAAAGGCGGTTCGAGTGCATCCCGCTCGAATTATTCGACCGGAGGCGCTCCTTGGAAGAAAAAGGCCACCATTCAGTCTGCTTGAGTGAACCTCTCGAATTTTCCAGTTAGAGGCGCATCTTGGAAGGTAAAGGCGCCCTTCCGGGAAGGCCCGAGTGTACCCCACTCCTAATTTGTATTCAGTCTAGAGGCGCCCCCACCCCAGAGACAGAGCTCCCCTCATGACAATTTCTGAACCCGCTCCTGTCTGGAAGAGTGTCTTTTCCTTCCGAGGGGAGCCTCTGGCAGACTAATTCTAGGGGAATCCATTCCAGCACACTGAAGAGGCGCCTTTTTCTCGCGATGTGGTCGGGGGTGGGGGGGGCTCCTGACTTTAAAAATAGCATAGGGAATTCACTAGAGCCATCCCGGAGGGGCGCCTTTTCCCGGCCGGAGGAGCGGCCACCTTCCATGGGAGGAAGGCACATGCCCCCAGTTCCCTCCCCCTTGTATCTGCCCCTGACTCCTGCATTTGCACGCCAACAGCGGGCCGCGTTCAGGCTATCGGTTTTCTCTTTCTTCCGGAGAAGACAGACCTCTAGCCGACGCAGACGGACTGTGCGTTTCGGGTGGCTGGACCCAAGAAAGACAACACCAAGCTGGACCTGCTGGTGGCAAGCCTTTCTGTGTCGATCACCACGCAGGTGCGGATATTATCAAGGCCCAGACGCCCAGATTCGTGGTACTTATTGACGCCTTGAGGCGTAGGTTGGCGCAATCGTGAGCTGCCCTCCTGGAAGCCCTAGATCTCCGCCAACAGCTCGTAGACCTGCAGCCGTTCCAGCTGCTCTTGCGCATGCACTTCGAACTTGGTACAACAGGAGATGCCCCACACGACCGTGGGCTGTTGAAGACTACCTTCAACGGTTGCCGCAGGCAGCTTGGGCAACATTATCGCTGTTGTCAGAGGAAGCTCCTCTAGGCTAACTGGCCGCCGCAGCTGACAGATTCTTGGAAGCCTCGGCTTCAGGTCTGGTGTCAGCAATGGCGTCAGGATACTCAGCAGCGCAGACGGTGCCAGTCGGCGCAGTGTCTCCGGATACCAGTACGCTGGCCACTATAGTCGCGACGCTAACGGTGGTGGTCAGTCACCTGGAAACCGTCCTGAGTGACAGATCACGAGAGTGAGTGGACGGACGTCACTATTTCCAGGGCCATCGGCGGGGCCATCGGCGGGGCCAACAGCGGGGCCATCGGCGCTCCGCTCCGATCGCAGCCCGCAGTTGTATGCTTTTCGCTGCATGCCCATTTCTATTTCATATTGGGTGGGGGTGGGGGGCAAAGTCACTATTGGAGGGACAAAATTGAACGTTGGGGGGGGGGTATGCCCCTCCAAAAGCATGCAAAACAACACCCCTGAGATGGTCATGGGGTGGCACACCTGCGGCATGAGGAAGAGTCAATTATCATAAAGGGACGTCATTCGCAGCAATCCCTTTACAATTTTCAGTGGGTGCGTTCCATTTGAGACGATCTCCTCCCGACTGTGGGACACGTACTGTCAGAGAAGGGTGTAGGAAAGTTCCTATATCGGTTACGTAATAGTCTAGTAGGATCTCGCGTCCGCGTCACTCCGGTCGTAAAGTTCCAAAGTTCTCTGCACTGTCTGTATTGTGCAGCGGCGAATAGACGGCAACAGTCAAACACCAGAAATCTCGTACATACAAATGTTCCGCGCCGACGAACAACCGTGATATTACCTACTGTTGAATTTAAGGCCGACATCTGTTATTAATTTAGAACGCGCGACCGCCAGCGATACAAACCCGCGTCGCTTGGCTGCTCAGAGACGACTGCCTGGCGGGGGTAGTTCACTGAGAGCACCCGGCCTCGACTCCAGACTCTCCGCCGCAGTCGGCGGCCGTCGGCCCGGTAAAAGCGCTGAGCTAGGTGTAGCCACGTTGGCCGAGAATTGGACTCTGACCCGACGTCCGGTCACTGCCGCGGCACGGACCGGCAGCGAGCCGCCAGCCGGCTCAGGCTCGTGAGGCGTTACATTTACGGTATATATTTACGGTACATTTACGGTTGACTGGCTTACGGGGTCACATCATTTACAGTTACGGGACATCCAAAAGTGCAATTTTATAGAAACTCTGTAACAAGGGCACTTCTTCCCAGAGGAAGTCAACAACATGTCAATGTCAGTTCATGCTAAAAGGGGCACAGCGTGAACAGAGTCTGACATAGCCTACGTGTGCCAAGAAATCCCCAACGCCATTCCAAATATACGAATAAATAAATATGGCATGCAATTAAAATGGACGCATTAGGTAAGCCTGGGTACACTGTTTTTCGTGAAGGTTTTGAAGGAATATTGATTAATATCTTGGTCTCAGTGACTCCTTTGTTATGGCACTACCTGATCGGATGGTGGGGGGTCAGTCCACGCTACAAGCCTTGCCGACCCCAGATCCGGTTCCGTTAGCCATACAATTGATAGATATTTACATTTTCATGGCTTAAGTGCGCACATACTCGTGCACATGCACCCACAGACACTCTGTATGCACATATGTGTCTGCATATATATATATATATATATATATATATATTTGGGTGTGTGTATGCCAAATTTGACATTTTATGTGGAGATGTTGGGGTCAGGTCATCCACGGTCACCGAGTTAGTCAAGGTCAAGTTAGGTCACCTTCCAAAAAAGTTCAACAAATCGTCACGCTTTAACGGGTAAGGATATTTGAATGCACCTTTCAGAGTTTGCTTATCTTTAAGGGACGCAACACAATGCACCGGAGGATTTTAAAAATAATGTGTTGTGTTTTTCATGACTTATTTGTTCTACATATTTTCCCATTAGGGCTAAAATAGAAGATTCCTGCTAAAGATAAACTTTTCATGAGATTATGTTTACTTCAGGCAACATTTCTCGGTGTACTCTATCTATTATAAAAATGAAAACTGAAAAATTGAAAACTCAATATTTTGCAAACTTAGAAAAAATACAACTTGTACTTTTGGGTGGGACAAATATGTTGGGACCTTGGTCATTTTTCGCCTTCTTTTCTGATTCCCCAAAAAACATCGTTTTTGAAATCATCCTAAAAATGAATTCATCAGCGAAAAATGAGCCAAAAACATGACATGAGTCGTGACCATAGTAAACTCACCTAATAACGTCACTTTTGAGGGAATATTCTTTATGATTTATGGCCCTACTCGTCGAGCGCTTTCCAATGACACCTCTTTCGTTTTCATGCGACGCTTAGTTTGGAGTTTAGAGGGGGAGGAATATAATCACCACCCGAGACAGGGTGTGAGGTTTTGACTGGAAATACCGGGTTAAGCTTAAGTTTAAGGTTTGCATTATGGGAGATATTTCATATGGGTGTCATTTGCGAGCCCTTCTGCCAGAAAAAAAGACCAAGGCAATTCACGTGCAATGAAAATCGAAGCGGTCACATTTAGCTAATCGTGATATTCGGACGTTATCACCGTGTACGATGCCTTGTAGGACCTTGTCATGGTGTCGTGTCACTCGGGCCGTTGACGAGTAAGCGACGTGTTATCTTTCCTCCGTCGTCAGCCCTTTACGATGTTCCTTTGGGTGTTTGTGGAAGCCGACGAGGCCACGCGCGTCCCTGAATAAGAATTGAACTGGAAATTGGTTCAAATTTAGGAGTCCAACGACATTAGTAGATTGTACCCTGGGAGGCGGGATGCTATAACCGTACAAAATGTAGAAGGCACGAAATGTGTCGTACAAAAGCGACTACTATCGCAATATTAGTGTATTGTGCAGTGTCTATAAGGAAGGTAATGATAGCCCTGCCATCGCGTACAGAAGCTCCAGCTCACACCGATAAAGTTCTGTAAACTTACTGTGACAACGTGATGGACAGCAGTACCCGCGACATAAAAAAGCGGAAATGCATGTTACAATTATGTACGGAATGTCCAAGAGACGGGTCACTGAGTAAATGCCTGTATCGTTCAGATGATGTTAAGGATATCTTAGAGGTGGGGAAATTCCGCTCCAAGAGTGGATATATGCTGTTCACTGAATGTTTGGGGATGCAACATCGTAGAGCTGACTCTTAGCTAGTTCATCGCTCAGACGCCTCGCAGTACATTCAGCAGCTACGCGCCTCTCTTCCCGACAGTGAGGTGGTCGCCGTCGATAACAGCTGCTCTCCGGAAATGTGCATTCGTCGTCTAGGATGCAACCCAAAGCTTTCCTTGGCACAACTAAAAATGCACCTTATCCGTTGACGCTATAAACCAGCGACCCATACCGAAGCTGATGTGCGGTTTCTGACTCTGTAACTCTCTAACACATAGCACGGCTGAAGCGACAGCGTTCCAGTCTGTGATAATTCCCTGCATCCGACAGATGTATCCAGAACTGGAGACAGTCCACAACCACCACGATGGATCCGCTTGGCATGTATCAAAACAATCATAACTTTGTGAATATTTCTAGCCACCAATAATACAAAATATTCAGTTTCCCTACTGTGACCAGCAATCATGTAGGAACCACCATGAAATGGTGACAACTGGTAGTATCACCCATGCATGTACAACTTCCACATACCATGGTGGCCAATGCGAAATATTAAACAGGTGGGGCCACGGACAGTGGTGAACGTCTAACAAAATGGAAGTGCTAAACAACTTCGATCCAGCACCATGCTGGTTTAGATATGCTGTACATTGTTCCACAGTCTAGCTATGCTGCATGTGATAAAGTGTACCACCTTTAATTCTTGGTATCTTGGATTAATATTTAATAACTGTTATCACTGTTGTACATGAAAAGAAACTGCATAAAGATTGCCTACCACAATTTTTATATGTGCTATCAGTTTTCGTATTTCCTTTCTGGTCTGATGGCACCAAACACGTTTGGTGTAATGATGATTTAACAATGCTGTCGACCATCGATGGCTCTAGTTTATTGTACATGGCATGTCACGGGAAAAGATAATAATTATTGCAGTAATCTGAGTTTGTCAGGCATGAGATGAACGGGGTTTGTGTGCGTGGTTCATTAAAGCTTACGCCATGCTTGGCTGAAAGGCCGTACCACGATGCTGTTTCTGCGCTCCGGTAGCTAACATACTAATGCATCGCAATATCACATACACCAGTTGATGGTATGATGTCTATCCACCTGAACAAAAATAGAGAATTGTGTTTGCTACTGCATGAAGAAAGGCTTTAATTCATACTGCCTGTGACAGCACGTGCTTTAAAATGTGACAGCCTTGTGCTGTCTGATATTTTGCAGGTGACAGGTTGGACTTCTTCACCACTGCGGAGTAAGTATCTCGCTAATTGTGCCACCAGACAACCCGACGGCTACGGGAACCGCCCAGCAACGTCAAATCGCAAGATAAAAGCCGATATAAACCGCCCAGAAACCGCCCGGACAAGCACCGGGCGCATAAACCGCCCGGAAACGTCAGGTCACAACAAAAACCGGCTGTTATAGACCGGCCTGGTATAAACCGGCCTGGTATAAACCGGCCTACAGTATAAACCGGCCTACAGTATAAACCGGCCTGCAGTATAAACCGGCCTGCAGCGTCAAATGGCAATCAAGACCGCGCGCTCGGCAAGCAGTCAACGGGAAGTGCTGGTCATCATCATGGCGGGCATTGGGTTTGAAAGACGAAAGTGATGCCTCCAGTCTCGGCCACGGAGCTGGCTGCAGTTCGCAGTCTCGGCCACGGAGCTGGCAGCTGTTTGCAGTCTCGGTCACGGAGCTGGCGGCAGTTCGCAGTCTCGGCCACGGAGCTGGCAGCTGTTTGCAGTGTCGGCCACCGAGCTGGCTGCAGTTCGCAGTCTCGGCCACGGAGCTGGCAGCTGTTTGCAGTCTCGGCCACGGAGCTGGCGGCAGTTCGCAGTCTCGGCCACCGAGCTGGCTGCAGTTCGCAGTCTCGGCCACGGAGCTGGCAGCAGTTCGCAGTCTCGGCCACGGAGCTGGCAGCAGTTCGCAGTCTCGGCCACGGAGCTGGCTGCTGTTTGCAGTCTCGGCCACGGAGCTGGCAGCAGTTCGCAGTCTCGGCCACGGAGCTGGCAGCAGTTCGCAGTCTCGGCCACGGAGCTGGCAGCAGTTCGCAGTCTCGGCCACGGAGCTGGCTGCAGTTCGCAGTCTCGGCCACGGAGCTGGCAGCAGTTCGCAGTCTCGGCCACGGAGCTGGCTGCAGTTCGCAGTCTCGGCCACGGAGCTGGCAGCAGTTCGCAGTCTCGGCCACGGAGCTGGCTGCAGTTCGCAGTGTCGGCCACGGAGCTGGCTGCAGTTCGCAGTCTCGGCCACGGAGCTGGCAGCTGTTCGCAGTCTCGGCCACCGAGCTGGCTGCAGTTCGCAGTCTCGGCCACGGAGCTGGCAGCAGTTCGCAGTCTCGGCCACGGAGCTGGCTGCAGTTCGCAGTGTCGGCCACGGAGCTGGCTGCAGTTCGCAGTCTCGGCCACGGAGCTGGCAGCTGTTCGCAGTCTCGGCCACCGAGCTGGCTGCAGTTCGCAGTCTCGGCCACGGAGCTGGCAGCTGTTTGCAGTCCCTAAGCGGAGGACATGCGGCTTCCGGGCTCCGAGGCGGAGGACAGGCAGTGTCTGGGCACATTGACGGTCAGCAGGCGATGTCTGGGCACATGTACGGGCAGCACACGATGTCTGGGCACCTGGACAAGCAGCAGGCGACATCTGGGCACCTGGATGGACAGCAGGCAGTGTCTGGGCACCAGGAAGAACAACAGGCGACGTCCGAGCACATGGACAGACAGCAGGCGATGCCGGCCACCAGGAAGAACAACAGGCGACGTCCAAGCACCTGGGCGGACAGCAGGCGATGTCCGGGCACCAGGAAGAACAACAGGCGACGTCCGAGCACATGGACAGACAGCAGGCAGTGTCTGGGCACATGGACAGACAGCAGGCGATGTCTGGACATATGGACGGACATCGTACAATGTCCGGAACCGGAGTGGCGTGCAGATCAGTCGGTCTCCCCCCAGCTCCAGTGCAATTGACCGCGGTGCACCGGTGCTTGTGCATGCGCCAGGTCAGGATAAACAAGGTCATCGCTCACTGCCAGATAATGGCCACAAGTTTACGAATTTGGGTGGCTGAGTGCAGCCCAGTTACCAGTTTGCCCCGCTGAAAATTGTTCAGCTAAAGCGCGGAGCGGCGAGATCCAAATGTGTGCTACACGTGCTCGGCCGACGGGACGGTGGGTGCGCACATACCTCCGCGGCGAGATCCAAATGTGTGCTACACGTGCTCGGCCGACGGGACGGTGGGTGCGCACATACCTCCGCGGCGAGATCCAAATGTGTGCTACACGTGCTTGGCGACGGGACGGTGGGTGCGCACATACCTCCGCGGCGAGATCCAAACGTGTGCTACACGTGCTCGGCCGACGGGACGGTGGGTGCGCACATACCTCCGCGGCGAGATCCAAATGTGTGCTACACGTGCTCGGCCGACGGGACGGTGGGTGAGCACATACCTCCGCGGCGAAATCCAAATGAGTGCTACACATGCACGGCCGACGGGACGGTGGGTGCGCACATACCTCCGCGGCGAGATCCAAATGTGTGCTACACGTGCTTGGCGACGGGACGGTGGGTGCGCACACACCTCCGCGGCAATGGGCAATGGGTATGTCATGATCGGTGGTGATATCCATTGTCTCCGTAGTTATGCTCACCCACACACTATACTCCTGCGCTTATGCTTGCTGAAGCCTGTACTAGACGCGTCTGGGGGTCCAAATGTGATACCAAGCGACGCAGGTTTTTACATTGCCATAGTTGAGTGTCTTGCGTGTTGAATAACATTAAGGCCTATTATTTCCTTGATGTATGCGAACAATTAATGTTCCTTCCGTGATGATGCGAACAATTATGCAAATATTAACATAGTATGCCATCTTGGTTGCTTTGGGTAGTGTTTGCTTTTTCACCTAGGCACAGAATGAAGAAAATGTATTGACAAAATAGCTAGAATGGTAGGCATTTATGAGCGGGAAAGTGAAAAATGATACGTTTGTTGGTTGGTTAGATGTGGCTTTACTATACACTAGGCAACTGAGGCCATATGGCGTCGCTTACCGCTCACCCTGGCAGGAAGGGCGGGCACAACGGGGAATCGGACCCGTACCTGTGGCATGCAAGACGCTCAGCTTAACCACTTAGCTATAATAACAATGCAGAAACATTTTGAACATTCCCAAAAGCTGAAGAAAAAAGCACACAAGTTCATCATGGCTCCCATGTCAGGTTGTTGCAAGCCAAGTTAGAAGTGATGCACATTGTATGAATCACCAAGCAAATTGATAAAAGAGGATATTCAGTTTGTGCGGGTTAGTGGTCGGAAGTTACTGGGTGTGCTATTCCCCAACGGATACCTCAATCTTCCCTTGACAGGAAGTGAAAGGTATGTGGGTGGTGAGTCCTCCCAGGCACTCCTGTGTATCGCGTTGCGTCATATTTTACCAACTTCATAAAATACATCTGAAGGTTAGAAAATGATGCTGGTTCGATAACTATTAAGCACATGACGGGAATCTGGAAACATTTTGTGTAGAAGGGTAATAGGCAAGAGAGTAGTCCGACTTTTCCAACTCTGACTCTTACCAGCGCTGCACATACGACCACCCATATAATCCGGAGTAGAACTCCACTCCTGATAATGCGCACACATTTGAGCCTGGAAAGTCTGCCTTAAGGTCGCCCCACGCGCCCAATTAGTTGTCGACGACGGCAGCACCTTGGCCGCAGCGATCCCTACAAGTGTAGGGTCCCAGAGGTATGCTATGATACTTGATCGCGCATATTCACGCGTGGATGTGCCTCTTCAATAAGAGCTAATCACATTTACCTGCGATCTTGGGGACTTGGGGAACGTGACCCCCCCCCCCAGAAAAGAGTCTCGGCGAATTCAGCCTAACCTAAGTGGTAGCACTAGTTAGGGACAACTGAACGGATGGGGTGGTGGATGTGGGGCTGAGGGGCTGTGTTGGAGAAATTGTGAACGGTAAGCTCTCGGTCAAATATAGCTCTGTCGTTTAATTGCCTTCCCACGATGACGGTGAAAGGTGCACTGGTCTGAGCAAAGCGCCCTGCTTATAGCATGGACGCCCGCTCCGTAAGCCCAAGCAAATATCGGGTGGATTGGTGTGAAGGCCAGCCTGCTGTGTGTGAGTAGTTACCACGCTAAGTGTGTGGATGGGTGTGCCGGACAGCCTGCTGTGTGTGAGTAGTTACCACGCTAAGTGTGTGGATGGGTGTGCCGGACAGCCTGCTGTGTGTGAGTAGTTACCACGCTAAGTGTGTGGATGGGTGTGCCGGACAGCCTGCTGTGTGTGAGTAGTTACCACGCTAAGTGTGTGGATGGGTGTGCCGGACAGCCTGCTGTGTGTGAGTAGTTACCACGCTAAGTGTGTGGATGGGTGTGCCGGACAGCCTGCTGTGTGTGAGTAGTTACCACGCTAAGTGTGTGGATGGGTGTGCCGGACAGCCTGCTGTGTGTGAGTAGTTACCACGCTAAGTGTGTGGATGGGTGTGAAGGCCAGCCTGCTGTGTGTGAGTAGTTACCACGCTAAGTGTGTGGATGGGTGTGCCGGACAGCCTGCTGTGTGTGAGTAGTTACCACGCTAAGTGTGTGGATGGGTGTGCCGGACAGCCTGCTGTGTGTGAGTAGTTACCACGCTAAGTGTGTGGATGGGTGTGCCGGACAGCCTGCTGTGTGTGAGTAGTTACCACGCTAAGTGTGTGGATGGGTGTGCCGGACAGCCTGCTGTGTGTGAGTAGTTACCACGCTAAGTGTGTGGATGGGTGTGCCGGACAGCCTGCTGTGTGTGAGTAGTTACCACGCTAAGTGTGTGGATGGGTGTGCCGGACAGCCTGCTGTGTGTGAGTAGTTACCACGCTAAGTGTGTGGATGGGTGTGAAGGCCAGCCTGCTGTGTGTGAGTAGTTACCACGCTAAGTGTGTGGATGGGTGTGCCGGACAGCCTGCTGTGTGTGAGTAGTTACCACGCTAAGTGTGTGGATGGGTGTGCCGGACAGCCTGCTGTGTGTGAGTAGTTACCACGCTAAGTGTGTGGATGGGTGTGCCGGACAGCCTGCTGTGTGTGAGTAGTTACCACGCTAAGTGTGTGGATGGGTGTGCCGGACAGCCTGCTGTGTGTGAGTAGTTACCACGCTAAGTGTGTGGATGGGTGTGCCGGACAGCCTGCTGTGTGTGAGTAGTTACCACGCTAAGTGTGTGGATGGGTGTGCCGGACAGCCTGCTGTGTGTGAGTAGTTACCACGCTAAGTGTGTGGATGGGTGTGCCGGACAGCCTGCTGTGTGTGAGTAGTTACCACGCTAAGTGTGTGGATGGGTGTGCCGGACAGCCTGCTGTGTGTGAGTAGTTACCACGCTAAGTGTGTGGATGGGTGTGCCGGACAGCCTGCTGTGTGTGAGTAGTTACCACGCTAAGTGTGTGGATGGGTGTGCCGGACAGCCTGCTGTGTGTGAGTAGTTACCACGCTAAGTGTGTGGATGGGTGTGCCGGACAGCCTGCTGTGTGTGAGTAGTTACCACGCTAAGTGTGTGGATGGGTGTGCCGGACAGCCTGCTGTGTGTGAGTAGTTACCACGCTAAGTGTGTGGATGGGTGTGCCGGACAGCCTGCTGTGTGTGAGTAGTTACCACGCTAAGTGTGTGGATGGGTGTGCCGGACAGCCTGCTGTGTGTGAGTAGTTACCACGCTAAGTGTGTGGATGGGTGTGCCGGACAGCCTGCTGTGTGTGAGTAGTTACCACGCTAAGTGTGTGGATGGGTGTGCCGGACAGCCTGCTGTGTGTGAGTAGTTACCACGCTAAGTGTGTGGATGGGTGTGCCGGACAGCCTGCTGTGTGTGAGTAGTTACCACGCTAAGTGTGTGGATGGGTGTGCCGGACAGCCTGCTGTGTGTGAGTAGTTACCACGCTAAGTGTGTGGATGGGTGTGCCGGACAGCCTGCTGTGTGTGAGTAGTTACCACGCTAAGTGTGTGAAGGCCAGCCTGTTGTACAGAGCATGATTGCTGGCATGCACTGGGACAAAACGATAACGCACGATTGTTTTCAACATGGTGCTGAAAAGAGTTACCATTTATTCGTGGTGATGTAGAAATAGTAACACTAGCACAGCGTGGTAACCGGGTCGGGGTAGCCATGCTGACACACTCCAATAAGCAAGCATGTAGTTGTACAGGTAGCCAGGGGCGGTCGTTAGGGCTCCCCTCCCCCAAGCACAGGGGAGGAGAGTGTACACTGCTAATAGTGGTGAAACATGTGTGCTGTGCAACATATGTAGACCAGTGGTCTCCGCAATTGATTAATTATGTTCGGGGCCAAAATACTTTCCATATTCCACGGAGTGCACTAAATATTTACTTACTATTACGTATCACAAACATAAAAAACAGGTTGTCAAGCTAACACATTTCATCGTTCAATACAGAACTAGCGACGTCATATGGTTATACAATCTCCGAATATCTTCTTTTGTGCCAATGGACTGTACAACTTTACAGTCAGGATGCTCCCGTGCTTGACGAATGATATCAGCCTCTGGAGGCAGATCATTTCCACCCAGTGAGATATCGTCGTGGCGATCCCGGAACCGGTCGCCCAACGTAGCTGCCTGGGTTGTGTTCAGAATATCCCCGACGTGTTGATCGAAGCGCAGCCCGATCGGGCGCTTCGTCTGCCCAGCATGGGCGGTGGTCGGGCTCGCACAAATGTTGCATCTGATCCTGTAAGCCGGCTGCTTTGTCGTACATCCGCCGGCTAGGTGGCACTTGAGCAGTTACCGGCGGGTCACTATGCTGGGTCAATAGCCGACAACACCAACAGGCATTTTAGCTTCAGGTTCTTCTGCTCCTTCGCCAACATTCCTATGATGTTGGACTTCCAGTAGAAGCTTTATGAGGAGTGTTTGCCCAACAGTATCAATTTCTCCTGAACAATTGCTCTTCTTTTCCCAACTGCTTTTCTCCTCTCTAGCGGATTCTGACGAGAGAGACATAATCCTCTAAAATGTATTTGGAGCCATATTATGGTTGGTGTTGGAGAAGGGTACCGACTTGTGGTAAAACACAATTCTAGCGGGCATGAGTGCTATGTATAATTTTATCTCAAAAGAAAACTGGCAATTGACTGTTGCAACAGTGATAAACAAGTCTAGACAGCAGGGAAGCTGTATTACATTACAAGCTTTACAAGCTACAAGCTTTAGTACAAGCTTTCTTACATCTGAAATAGCCGTAGTTAAGTGGAGCGTGACGTACAGTGGGCTGAGCCACTCGAGAAAATATGAGTGTTACCTCACCGCCAGTCAAATTGCCAGAATAATCATCTCGTGTGCCACGGAGGCAGGCCTGGATACCCGACATCTGGTCAAACGCTCCCGTTTCAGCCTGCGTAAGATTATGATGTGTGCCGGTGGGGCGCACGGGATTCCCATCCAGGTATACCTCGCTCTGACGGTAATGCAAGGGATTCCCATCCCGATATACCTTGTTCTGACGGTAATGCACGGGATTCCCATCACGATGTATCTTACTCTGACGGTAAAGCACGGGATTCCCATCACGATATACTTTGTTCTGACGGTAATGAACGCAATTCCCATCCTGATATGCCTTGCTCTGATGGTAAAACTATGGATTTCCATCCGGACATACCTTTCTCTGATGGTACTGCACGGAATTTCCATCACAATATACATTGCTCTGACGGCAATGCACGGGATTCCCATCCCGGTATACCTTGCTCTGACTGTAAAGCACCCTTTTGTGTTTGTACTTGGCCAATCGAAAACAAACAATGCTTCCGCCCGTATGCCAATATTGGCACTCGATCTCTGCGAAACGGCAATAAGCTTGACTAATTGGCATTACTCTTAACCTATGTACCTCAACAATTCGTCATTGTGCAAAACCTCAACTATCTGCAAAACAATTGAACTCCCGGCAAGAAGATTCGCTAATAGGAAATGCAAGCCGTCATTTTTTTAAATCTCCTTATTGGCTTAGTAAAACGTGCAAAGGCATTTTCCACGATCAACAAAAACAAATTGTCAGTCCGTAAAGTTGAAAAGCACGAACCTTTTTACACCAAAACAGACATCAATCGTGTGACGCCAATAACAATTTCAAATGGTCGTCCGTAAATGGCTGAATGCCTTCAGAAGAGCACCTAGAGGCGGACTCAGATGGATGGTGTTATGGTCATATATATAATTATGTGTGCCTGTCGGTGAGAAAATGTGTGATATGATAGAATACGTGGATTATAACATACAACTTTTCACCCAGTAATCACTGTTTTTGGTACTTTATCTGCCAAAGTTCACTCTAATCGACCTTTTATTCACAAAGGTCACGCCATTGGCACCATTCTCCCATCCGTGAACTGACCTCGGTACGGTCGAGTCAGGCTGAGCCCACTCTGCCTGGGCGTCCATCATGCCACAAGCACGTTGCAACAGAGCCGTAGACCAGGACCGACAACGCATCATACAAGCGAGCCGGGATGGATAAGACTACGTGTCATGCGCGGAGACTTTGGGTGTATGAAGGTCGACTGCGTACTTCATCGTCCGAAGATTCCAGCAGACTGGAAACGTCACAGCAGCCGCCGATGCTGATGGCAGATCCTCGAAGATTGACGAAGAGCTAATGTGTTTTCTTGTTCTGCTGGTTCAGGAGCTATCACCATGATCTTGCGGGATATGAACATTGCATTGCGATCCACACCACATGGCCCGCGAACCCTGGGGTTAGCGAAACTACCATCGCCAGGCCATTATCCGTCACGTTCCTCCGTCAAGCTTTGCCACGACGTATCTGCATACTTCAACCGTTCAGATGTCGCCAGGGAAAGAAGCCGGTAAGTATATGTCTTTAAAACTTTATTTGTTTTCTCATTATACGACTTTATAGCTAATTATTTGTGTTATTTATTGAATTACCTTGCGATTTGTATGCACCAATCGTGGAGTTATATCGACCCAATCAAGCTATCGCTGTTAAAATGTCGTCTCTTGTTAAGTACAAATACATGGTTTAATTACGTATGGCGACTCATTAGTTGCGTGTAAACTGGGTACTGAAAATTCGGCACCGATCACATGGGAGCTGGTTATTCGGGACCAAAAAGAATAGGGACTGTTCTTGCCTTACGGCATAACCTACCTAACCCAACCTAATCTAACCTAACCTAACCTGTCCTTACCTGATCGAGCTTGAACTAACGCAGCTTAACCTAACCGAATTCAACCTAGTTTAACCAAGAACTTGTTTCGTTCCTGAATCGTCGGTCCCAAGTTGACTGGTTAACTGGGCCATCATCGGTTGCATTTTTCAAAAACAACATCCGTCTTCTTGCATTTTGCAGATATTACGTATGGAGATCAGAAGGGTCTACAT
The DNA here is from genome assembly GCA_034440615.1 of Ashinkailepas kermadecensis. Classification (NCBI taxonomy): domain Eukaryota; kingdom Metazoa; phylum Arthropoda; class Thecostraca; family Neolepadidae; genus Ashinkailepas; species Ashinkailepas kermadecensis. The sequence goes on along the minus strand of JAOTOM010002848.1, from coordinate 28,067 downwards.
CGTTGAGACCGGGTTCAACCTGTACACTAGGTGTACGTACGGCCGGGCCCCTGTGAGTGAGAGAGCAAACAGGATCGTCGGACCTCAACGGGGAAGAAACACCATGTTCATCACAGCCATCACACCAGACGTGGGAGTACTTCACTTCGAGGGTTTTTTTAGAGGGGTGTGACCGCCAGTTATGTTGAAGAATGCATACGAACGCTGTCTGTGTTTCTAGATGAGAAGTCGGTCGTCTTCATCATGGATAACACTCTCAGTCATCGACGTCTTTTGGCCCCTTCACCGCATTCTTTTCGCTTCCTACCCCCATACTTCTCACGCTTAAACCCCATCGAGAACCGCTTCTCTGTTCTCAAATATCGTGCTAAGCAGCGTTTAGCCCACATTCAAGACATGGCAGAGGACAGGACGCTAGCAGAGCACAACAGAATGGGACTGATGAACTGGATAAATCACCATTTCATCCGGGAAGTGTCTGCATCGATGACCACCATGACTCCGGAAATTGTCGCCGAAACTTTTAGACATGCCTACAGCTATATCCTGAGATATCGAAGTACATCCTTGAGGTACGTAATGAAACGATCCTCCACTAGATAGAGCCAATTTTGTAGCCACAGGCGCCCCTCAGGATGCAAATGAGCCCCCCAAAAAGTTATCTCCCTTAGCGAAATCCTAGGTCAGAGAGAGTGTGTGTGTGTGTGTGTGTGTGTGTGTGTGTGTGTGTGTGTGTGTGTGTGCTGTTGATATGCCATCATGGCCTTGTCATGTTGGTGATGTATGGGCATGCCGTAGACAGAGTATGCATGCTGCAGTGGTAAGCGACCCGGATCGTGTCCACTCTGCGATTATAATGCACCGTGGCGCACCGCGGTCCGTCGGAGGTGAGTCCGAGCCGGGCCAGAGCGGCGCCAGGACAGCGTCAGCTCTGCACAGACCGTGGCGCACCGCGGCGGTCCGTCGGAGGTGAGTCCGAGCCGCGCCGGAGCGGCGCCAGGACAGCGTCAGCTCCGCACAGACTGGCAGCTGGCGTTCCCGTCTGGCGCACTCAATCGAAGACCGGCGCGCACTGCCAATTATACCGTGCCGGTCGTCCGATCCGCGCCGGGACTCCCTGAAGGCGCGTGGCGGCTCTACGCTGCCAGTTTATGTCGCATTTCTATTGACCAGGATAAAAATTGGATGAATAAAATTCAGTACAGTGCAGTGTGCTGCGAGCGGTTTCCGCCGGGAGGGAGCAGAGTGCTCTGAATAAGCAATGTCGGCTCCTCGGTGCTGCCGCTGACGGCGTGGTGGCAACTCAGATGTCGCTCAACACGTGCACACGTGCCGACGTGCGTATAAGGCCGCTCTGACGTGAACCGCCCAGCAGACCTGGACCACCAAGAAAACCTCGGCCACCCACCAGACCTGGACAACCCAGCAGACCTGGACCACCCACCAGACCTGGACCACCCACCAGACCTGGACCGTCCACCAGACATGAACCACCCAGCAGACCTGGACCAACCATCAGACGGGTGTAGTGATGTGCCGGGCCGGAGGTACGGCTCACTATTCACGATACAGGCCGCTCTGACCTGGACGGCTGTAGTGATGTGCCGGGCCGGAGGTACGGCTCACTATTCACGATACAGGCCGCTCTGACCTGGACGGGTGTAGTGATGTGCCGGGCCGGAGGTACGGCTGACTATTCACGATACAGGCCGCTCTGACCTGGACGGGTGTAGTGATGTGCCGGGTCGGAGGTGCGGCTCAATATACACCATACAGGCGCTATGCTCGCTGCTGGCGCTGAGCGACTGCTGTACCTAGCAGCGACAGGTCATGGCCAGCTGCCTCTGTCGACAGTGACAGGTCATGGTCAGCTGCCTCTGTCGACAGTGACAGGTCATGGTCAGCTGCCTCTGTCGACAGTGACAGGTCATGGTCAGCTGCCTCTGTTGGCAGTGACAGGTCATGGTCAGCTGCCTCTGTCGACAGTGACAGGTCATGGTCAGCTGCCTCTGTCGACAGTGACAGGTCATGGTCAGCTGCCTCTGTCGACAGTGACAGGTCATGGTCAGCTGCCTCTGTTGGCAGTGACAGGTCATGGTCAGCTGCCTCTGTTGGCAGTGACAGGTGATGGTCAGCTGCCTCTGTCGACAGTGACAGGTCATGGTCAGCTGCCTCTGTCGACAGTGACAGGTCATGGTCAGCTGCCTCTGTTGGCAGTGACAGGTCATGGTCAGCTGCCTCTGTCGACAGTGACAGGTCATGGTCAGCTGCCTCTGTCGACAGTGACAGGTCATGGTCAGCTGCCTCTGTTGGCAGTGACAGGTCATGGTCAGCTGCCTCTGTTGGCAGTGACAGGTCATGGTCAGCTGATTGTCGGAAGGTCGGCTATTCGCCCCCCAAACTGAGCGTATGGTAGATGCGTGCGCCACGGCGTGGAAGAGATTATGCGTACACCGCGTACGTGTCAGTGGCTGAAGTAACACAAAGTGAAGCACAAGGAACACAACGTGAAGCAGCGCAAGGAACACAACGTGAAGCGCAAGGAACACAACGTGAAACGCAAGGAATGCAACGTGCAGCACAAGCTGCACAACGTGTTCCTCACACTGCTTTCAGAACGCAACACAGCCATCGCATTGAGATTGGTTTATTGCGTGCAGGTGGCGATCGAATGACGGTCTAATGGTCCGGTGCACTCGCACAACTAGATAATATGATAGACATGGCAGCAACTCTAGATAGCCCAGGTAGATGTGTCAGCAACGGTCATCGTAACGCGTGGAAGCTACCAATACAACACCTGTTCAACCTCCGAAATATTGTGTATGCCGCTACCCGAGCGTCGCCCAGTGGATGATAGCCACTATCGAAGCGGACGGGTGGGCGGGTGGGGGGATGGGGTCGAAGCTGGCGCGTGAGATGACTGTGCGCCGGGCGGTCAACTGCTGGCGCTTCTCCGACTGTCAACTGCCGGCCAGGACGGCGTCGCTCTCCGACACCGGTGGTGCCCGTGTGCCCGGCCAGGACGGCGTCGCCCTCCGACACCGGTGGTGCCCGTGTGCCCGGCCAACGGCGTCGCTCGAACGGTGGTGCCGGGTGCCCGGCCAGGACGGCGTCGCTCTCGACACCGTGGTGCCCGTGTGCCCGGCGAGATTGGCAGCATCAGTCAGCCGACCCGACCTCAATATTGCCGCGGGCGGCGGCGCTGCGCCCGCCCGGCGAGATTGGCAGCATCAGTCAGCCGACCCGACCTCAATATTGCCGCGGGCGGCGGCGCGCCGCCACGGGACGTCGCCGCCGCCACTGACCGCCCGCAGCCGCGCCGCGACGGCAGCGGCGGCGCCCGCCGCCGACTCGTTGTCGCGGTCGTTGCCGCGAGCGATGGACTTGTTTGCGGCAGATTTTTATGGCCGGAAGCTGGGCGGTGTCCACTAACAGTGTCGGCGGGCAGCTCATCTGCATCGCAAGTGTGCGTCGCGGCCAGCCGCTGAGCGGGCGCCGCGGGCCAAGCCAAAGCTGCGACAGCACGCTTCCGGCACACGAATGTTCGTAAACAACTGGAGGTAAAGAAGCGAGAGGAAACAATTGTGAAACTTCATGATCTGGCAGTGCTGCAGGATTCTTTGCATCGTCATGGTGTCCGGGGCAGGACTTCTTCGAATGTCACCAAGTTCGGGGGTAGCATTGCATGTTTCCTGCTCCTTGGTGCTGACCTGATTGGTGATCTTGGCCTCGGTGCGAGTCATGGTGTCAGTGTAAGTATTCAGCTTGCATATCATTGACACTGAACGACAAAATCATCAAAAAAACGAAAGAAGTTACTGACCCAGACACACTGAGATGTAATGAGTCCTGTCCCAGGCACGATTAGATGGAATGAGTCCTGCCCGAGGCACGATGCGATGGAATGAGTCCTGCCCGAGGCACGATGAGATGGAATGAGTCCTGCCCCAGGCACGATGAGATGGAATGAGTCCTGCCCCAGGCACGATGAGATGGAATGAGTCCTGCCCGAGGCACGATGAGATGGAATGAGTCCTGCCCGAGGCACGATGCGATGGAATGAGTCCTGCCCCAGGCACGATGAGATGGAATGAGTCCTGCCCCAGGCACGATGAGATGGAATGAGTCCTGCCCCAGGCACGATGCGATGGAATGAGTCCTGCCCCAGGCACGATGAGATGGAATGAGTCCTGTGACAGGGACATGAAGCAATGAGTGCAGACTGTACTCTGAAAAAAGTAATGGAGCACATGGAAGTCCCAGTTGTGTTAAAGTTCCAGTCCTGATGGGGCCAATTGGGCGCTTGGGGTATGGAGGTGGGAGGGTGAGGTGAGTGCTGGTTATGTTTCGGATATCGCGTACTCATAGGTCGGGCTATCGCATTTTCCCCAATGCACAATTCAAAAAGATATATCTACGCGTTTGAAAACGTTGTATTTTGTGTTCTCTTTCTACGTATTTTTATTTTCCCTGTTTAGTTTTTTCTTGCTTTCTTTCCGGAACATGTGTCTTCTTTGTGTTCGTTTTCCTTCCCCAGCGTGCCCTTTGTCTTTCTTTTTCTTTTCTTTGTAATTGTGTGTTATCTAATAGGATCCTGAAATCATTCAACTTAATGCAGTCAAATTTAGACAAAGTTCCTTCAATTGAGTTCCGGGTTAAAATTTACGAAACTGGGCAAAATGAAGATGCCTAAATGAGGCCACAACCAACATTCATTGTGGTTCTTTTATTCATGTACCAATTTATAATTAGCTAACCGAAGGCCAAACGGTCGATGTTGAATGTGAGTGCATGTATAAATAATACAGTACCAAAACATAAGGTTCACTCATGTAAGGTCACCAGTTCAGGCCGATATTTAATCAGCGCAAACTTTTCACAATAAATTATGTTGTCTCTGAGCAATCCATTCTTTTTCTCCCAAATCGCAGCATATGCAATGACAAATTATGACCTAGTTGCCGATCCACGTCAGGCCAGGTCATGGAGATATCACCTCAACGTATCGACAATACTCGCATCACGGGCGAGCACAGTGCCTGGCTTGACGAAGTACAAATAGCTAGAGCATGGGTCACTTGGCCGCTTTTGAACGCCGATTCGTTCCAAATGTCAGCAATATTTCCATGTGATCCCTTACCTTTTCCAGAGAACACTACACTCATTGCATCATGCCATCATTACAGGACTAATTGCATCTCATTGTGCCTTATGGAGCAGTAACTTCCCTAGTTTTTTCATTGGTGATTTTGCGGATCAATGTCAATGACATGCAAGCTGAAGACATTGTGACAACATGACACGCACTGAGGCCAAGATCACCGATCAGGTCAGGGTCAAGGACCAGGAAATATGCGATGAGCTACCCCGAAACTTGATGATTTCCGAATGTGCTCTCTGGAAAAAGTAGGGGATCACGTGGAAATAGTACTCATTATTGGAGCATGGAATGGAATGGAGCACAAAAAGAGAAGAATACATCGTTTCACAAAGTGTATTTGCTTGTTTTTATTGTTAATTGAAAAAGCGCCATGACACCTTACCCCCCCCCAACCACAACCCTCCCCGCTATTTCCACATCCCATATGACAAATTGGTAGTCAGGACCTCGGCTCAGCGTCGACACCTGCTGCTTTTATCGTGTCTGCAAATCAGCTTCAGAATATCACCTCACCTCTAATTCTTCACGCTATGTATCAGTTCTTGGGTTGTACCCAAATAAACAGCACGGTGCACAGGACAACCTACACGGAACGCACATAACAAGCCACGGCGACAGCCGACATCACTACACTGGTGGCAGACTGGAACAAAACTAATAAAACAACAACAACAACAACCTCCAGAACTGCCAGCAGAACAGCTTCTGCTATACGATAGCAGCGAAGATGGGCTTACCAATGAAATAGAATGCTCCTGTTCTGCTGTCAGTGGGTACTGAACATACTGCCCACAGTGCCCATTGGACAGCCGACGGAGCATTATATTCGTGCCAATCAAGTTAGCCAGCTGTACATTCAACCTGCATTGTTCATCAGTAGTCCAAGCCATACTGGTGGTATATGCGCAATACTTCCGAAGAAAAAGCAGGCAACTTGTGTAAATATGCTACGAGTGCTACGATATGGAGCTGAGGGGCGTTACCCTGAGACAGACTTCCGCTGTGCTGTGATTACAGAGAAAAGGCGCGGTGCAATGTACACGTTTCTAGAAGTGTTCCCATGAAGGGCCTGCCAGGGTTTCGTTCTCAATATTTCCCATCTGCGTGGCGCCTGGTGCCGTAGAGCGGACTGGTGCGGCAATGCGGTCCACATGCGGATTTTGCTCTCCGGATAGCTTATCATTTACTATCAATGGGTAATAATTCAGCAAAACATTATCGTCATAGAGTAGCTGTGTCCACGGGTACGCAAAAGATAACCAAAACCAGATCATGAAGAATATATATACATATATACATGCATACATACATATATATATATATATATGTGTATATATATATATATATATATATATATATATATATATATATATATATATATATATATATATATATATATGTGTGTGTGTGTGTATATATATATATACACATATTCCAATTCGACCCAGGGGTATGAAAGGGGTTCACCCCCTCCCCAACTGTCAGATTTGGAGATTATGCCCTCAATAAATGTCCGGCATATGGTCCAATGTTTAGGCATGAAAATAATATGTTGCAGCTGGACATGGTGGTCAAGTTCATTTAAGTGCAGTTCTTCCATCACTCAACTGGATATGCCAGCAAATTGTAGCATTGTTGATACTAAAAAAATTATGTGGATAGACGCAGTTATGCAGTGCTAAATCGTCAGGTTCGGACCAATTTGAAAGGGTTGCCGTCAACACAACCTTCGGCCAATCAGAGGAGGACCAAGTTTTAGGCAACCGTTATGCTGTCAAGCATGACATTACATTTCAACCTCCGATTGGCCAAAGGCTGCATTGGTGGTGTTGCCGGCTATACAGTCAACTTTGTCCGAACGAAGTTCATGTTTTTTTTGTAGCTTTTGCAAACAGTCAGGGGCATCAACAGTCAACAGTCAGGGGCATCAACAGTCAACAGTCAGGGGCATCAACAGTCAACAGTCAGCAGGATCCCATCAACAGTCAACAGTCAGAGGCATCAACAGTCAACAGTCAGGGGCAGCATCAACAGTCAACAGTCAGCAGAATCCCATCAACAGTCAACAGTCAGCAGGATCCCATCAACAGTCAACAGTCAGCAGGATCCCATCAACAGTCAACAGTCAGCAGGATCCCATCAACAGTCAACAGTCAGCAGGATCCCATCAACAGTCAACAGTCAGCAGGATCCCCATCAACAGTCAACAGTCAGCAGGATCCCATCAACAGTCAACAGTCAGCAGGATCCCATCAACAGTCAACAGTCAGCAGGATCCCATCAACAGTCAACAGTCAGCAGGATCCCATCAACAGTCAACAGTCAGCAGGATCCCATCAACAGTCAACAGTCAGCAGGATCCCATCAACAGTCAACAGTCAGCAGGATCCCATCAACAGTCAACAGTCAGCAGGATCCCATCAACAGTCAACAGTTAGCAGGATCCCATCAACAGTCAACAGTCAGCAGGATCCCATCAACAGTCAACAGTCAGCAGGATCCCATCAACAGTCAACAGTCAGCAGGATCCCATCAACAGTCAACAGTCAGCAGGATCCCATCAACAGTCAACAGTCAGCAGGATCCCATCAACAGTCAACAGTCAGCAGGATCCCATCAGCCGCCATTGATCCGTCAGTCCCCATTGTCGTCACAATCTATCGGTTTCCGGAGGCTCATTATTCTGCTCTCCTCCGAGCGTGATTGGTCAGTTCTTGCACACAGGTATGGCGCAGTACATGTTCTGGCGCGGTGATCCGCTGGCCAGCAACAGTCAAACGTTGCTTGCTTCCGCCCGGCCTGGAAGGTCACCAGTAATGGATACGGAATCATGTCAATGGGTTTCTTCGAAGATTAAGGATAGCGCTACATGCAACTGTTAACTAAAAATGCATATCTCAATATGATGTATAACGAAAGTTAAAGGGCGAGGCTCAGCTTTGTCGATGACTACGCATGCCGTTGAATCCCGATGAGGTCCATCTGAGATGGGATAGCCTAACGAGCATATCTATGCACATGTTTGCACATATAATGCAATGCAATTATACATGCAAACATGTGCATGCACATATAATTTGCACATGCAAATTATAATCTACACGCGCACACATGCGTAGTACCGCATGAAGTCCGGGAGATCCGAAGATGAACGTACGAAGTTCCTTCCATAAGACGGTATTCGTGTTGTTGAATGCCATCTACTAAAAGCCCAAACAATTGGCCATGACACGAAGCGCTCATAAAGGCAAGTCGGTGGCAGCTGAACATGAATGTTTCTAGAGGAAATTCATTGAAAAGGCTTGCAGCAACCCTCCTCTTGTTAACAGGCCCCATTTCTGGGGGGGGGTGCATTATACACCCCCACTAAGGCTTGCCGCGGATAGTGAAAAAAAAACGGTGCATAGTAGCACGCCAAAATTTGGCATACCTATTCCCACATGAATTGGGCATGTCATGGGAAAATTTTGAGACAGGTTATCTACAGTCAGCGAGATATTCAAGGTCAAGTGAGGTCACATACAAAAAAAAATCAACAAGTCGTCAAGCTTTATTGGATTAAGATATCTGAATGAAAATTGCAGCGTTTGCTTATCTTTAGGGATGCAACAATACGCACCAGAGGATTTTTTTTCTTCATTTTTTTATGAAAATTACAATCTTCTGCGGCTTCACAATATCTACAGTACAGTATCCAAAGCTTTACAACATTAGGTGGATTACATGATGAGGCTCACAGCTCCTCCTCAGTGGGATGACAGTGATGTTCCGCATCGAGCGTTACCAACCGCGAGGTGGCGACAGTCGCTCGTGAAGCGAACAGCATAACCGGAGACCAGGCCCCGTGGAGCCGGCACGGTTTGCCCTAGTTATTCTTAGCATTGCTATCATCCGTATTATTATTGTTGTTAGTATTGTTTGTATCATTATTTCCCTTGCCATTATTATTCTTAGCATTGCTATTCTAAATATTATAAGCTAAATTTTGTAAAAGTAATATTAATTTTATTATTATCATTTTTATTATTGTTATCTTTTATGGCATATCGAATAACGACAAAGGTAATATAACAGGATAAGAAAGTACGAGTTTCATCAAAAATAATCCTATTTATATACCAGGAGCAAAGCTAATATCATGTTGTAGTTCCGAGGCGACTTACTGTTGCCGTTGGGACTGTTCAAGACAAGCCGTCTCAAAGCTTCCATCATGATTTCCTTATCATCCCTCTACCAATCCCCTAATTTTTGCGAGACATTACACAGAAAATCAATCTTAGGTTACCGACCGCCTCTAAGGTGCCATCTGCGGGTCTCGCGCCTTATGCCATCCGCTAGCAAAAACAGATGTCGCTGCTGCTTGCTACAGTTACGTCACTGGTATGGGGGCCAGGTCAGAGGTCAGACGCGTATCAATGTTGATCGTCCGTTAAGCCTGCGGCGAATGGCTGCCGCTTCACTGAGCTCGCACTGGCTGCCGCTTCACTGAGCTTGCACTGGCTGCCGCTTCACTTAGCTCGCACTGGCTGCCGCTTCACTGAGCTCGCACTGCCTGCCACTTCACTGAGCTCACACTGGCTGCCGCTTCACTGAGCTCGCACTGGCTGCCGCTTCACTGAGCTCGCACTGGCTGCCGCTTCACTGAGCTCGCACTGGCTGCCGCTTCACTGAGCGGTTTTACGGGCAGCCTGGCATGCATAATGCATAAGAAAATCCGGGATGCATTATGTAATATCAAGGAGCATGCGTGTGTTGTTCAATCGGCATGCACCGAATAAGCTGATTATGTAATCAGTTAAAATTTGTTCCGGATTGTGTAAGGCATGTGTTGCTCCCACACATTATGAGCTTATGTCATGCACGCTAGCTTGTCAGGCTGTACTTAAACTTCGCACAGCAGGAGATGGGACCTTACAACGAAATGGTGAGCTTCACCAATGTTATATTCCAGAGCTACCACTCACATTGGTCGAAATATTATTTGAGCTGGTGAATATATAATAGGCTTATGGTCAAGCAGTTTAAATATTCAGTGAATGGGCCATGCCAACCCGCATCTGTAGAGGTTAATCTGATTAACTGCAAGATCATAAAATGGTTTAGACCTGAACGGCATCCAACCTACCGCCATCTTGGACGACATATGGCTGTGGAGTACGCACCCTTTGTCTGGTGCTGCTTGCTAAAGAAGCGAAATAAAAACGAAAGCGAAACGGCGTGTAGCATGTTACGAAATCGTGCGGTTGATACCACGGCCTGTGCGTCCATTGGTTGACATTCGGAGTGAAGTCAAAGGTCAAGTTGTGGCACAAATTTGGAGACGTGGCATTGTGTTGTGAATTTTCAGGAACAACTGCATACGTGTGCACAACATGCATACATTTTTTTTTCGCGCAATGACTTTGGACATATGGGAAGGTTAGCAGACTAGGTTAAAGCATCAATCCAAGTTTTCGAATGTTGAAAATTATATGCAAGACAAGTGCTATTCACTTGATAACACATAATCATGAATATTTAATTTTATTCCAGTACTTCCAATTACTCTAAGGTGGTCCTAAGTCCGAGAAGGTCATCCAGTGTGATCCGAGGTCCATGACCTCAGTTGACCATGAAAATGTCACTGATTTATATGGGTATGTTATCATATTCCTTAACCCTCGCCCGTGAGCGGCATTTTTCCACCTTCGCCAGTGGAGGGGGAGGTGGTACGTCCGATCACCCTTGCGTTTCCAAACGAAACATGCTAGAGAGACAGAGCAAAAAGGCTAAAAGGCTGGGGGAGAGGGTGGGACGCGATCTCGCGATTGACACCCGATTGATGTACCTGGAAATGATTGTTGACTCTTCAAGTCAGTTCAAAGGTACAATTTTCGCGAAAATCGGGACTTTTCACAATTTAATCACACACGCTTCCTAAATTGAAAGAGATATATACCTTTGGTTATTATCAGGATGTTCGCATGTGCCTTACAGGTGTAATGACATATATCAAGCTCTATTCAAGGCATCCGTCATAGGTCAGGTCAGGCCAAGGGTCGATCCAGCATTGGAGAACTTAATAGAAAGTTGGCCAATGTCACACAAGATCAAATTCCGAAGTTTTGCTTCCACCCACCCTAGGGTAATAATGGACGGCGGAATCCGATTAAGAACATAAAATAACCATGGTATTACGTCAAACTAAAACGTTCATCCGAGGTCATCTGAGGTCCATGATCTTTAATGACCTTAGAATGGCACAGGGACAATTTTAGACAATACATCCGGTCATCTATTAGCTTAAACCGCACAAAATATGTTGCCTTAGGTCACAATGTCATGTAAAGTACAATCATCCACGATTTTCTTCAAAATGGTCTGAGGTGTTTTCTGGATGACAGCATAGTTCCGTGACTTGCCATGACTTAACAAAAATGTTCATGAATAAAATCCGATAGAGATGCTCAGATGGTACTGAAAATTTATAGGGTGATGGTGAAATACTCCCCTCCCCTCCCTCCACTGGCGAGGGTTAAAAAGCTCTAATGTTTCAACATTGATCATTTATTAACATAAGGTGACTTATAATTATCGATTACAGATATTTGTATCGAAAGGTGGTCTGAGTTCGCCTCACTTTTCATGTCATAGCTCCACGGCACAAGTCATCATGTGATCTTGGATTTTGCACCAGAATATGCCGACTTGATGTTCCAATAGTTAGTCAAAATTTGGTGGTGAGCGTTCACGCCCCTCGAGCACGACTTCCGGGAAAACTCCTCAGGGATGGAGCTGCATCAAATCCCCTGCGCCGCTGAGTAATAGCCTACGCACGTACGCGACTATATGGCAATTAAAAAAAAAACATGCATGGTTTTGATAGGGCCTTAGCAACTACGTGGATATGAAATAACAAAGGAAGCAATTTATTGCGACATAAATTGCCAAATATGCACAAAACATTCAAAACGACGCCTAGGAGCTGAATCTGTATTATAATAACACTGCCGCTCATCTCGTCTTAATAGCAAGGGCGTCGCCACCGGGGGGGCAGGGGGGGCAGTCGCCCCCCCCTGCCGTGAGACTGGGGGGGGGGCGCCGCCCCCCCTGAAATTTCAGGAGGCCCCTATCCGGGAATGCACAGCAAAAAAGTGAGCAAGGAGGCCGACGAGACATGAGAGGAGGCCTCCAAGCCGTGAGAGGAGGCCCCTAATTTGAAGAAGGAGTCACCTAGGAGAGGATAGGAGGCCCCCAGGATTACAAAGGAGGCCCCAGTATTGAAAAAGATTCCCACAGGATTGCAAAAGAGGCCTACAGGATCGCAAAGGAGGACTCCAGGATTGCAAAGGAAGCCCCCAGGAATGCAAAGGAGGCCCCCAGGATTGCAAAGGAGGCCCCCAGGATTACAAAGGAGGCCCCCATAATTGCAAAGGAGGCCCCCAGGAATGCAAAGGAGGTCCCAGGATTGCAAAAAAAGGCCTCCAGGATTACAAAGAAGACCCCAGGATTGCAAAAGAGGCCCCCAGGATTGAAAAGGAGGACTCCAGTATTACAAAGGAGGCCCCAGGATTGCAAAGGAGGCCCCCAAGATAGCAAAGGAGGCCTCCAGAAATGCAAAGGAGGCCCCAGGAATGCAAAGGAGGCCCCCAGGATCGTAAAGGAGGACTTCAGGATTGCAAAGGAGGCCCTCATGAATGCAAAGGAGGCCCCCAGGGTTACAAAGGAGGCCCCCAGGATTGGAAAGGAGGCCCCCAGGAATGCAAAGGAGGCCCCAGGATTGCAAAAAAGGCCTCCAGGATTACAAAGAAGGCCCCAGGATTGCAAAAGAGGCCCCCAGGATTGCAAAGGAGGACTCCAGTATTACAAAGGAGGCCCCAGGATTGCAAAGGAGGCCCCCAAGATAGCAAAGGAGGCCTCCAGAAATGCAAAGGAGGCCCCCAGGAATGCAAAGGAGGCCCCCAAGATCACAAAGGAGGACTTCAGGATTGCAAAGGAGGCCCTCAGGAATGCAAAGGAGGCCCCCAGGATTGCAAAGGAGGCCCCCAGGATTGCAAAGAAGGACTTCAGGATTGCACAGGAGGCCCCCAGGAATGCAAAGGAGGCCCCAAGGATTGTAAAGAAGACCCCCAGGATTGCAAAGGAGGCCCCCAGGAATGCAAAGGAGGCCTCCAGGAATGCAAAGGAGGCCCCAGGAATGCAAAGGAGGCCACCAGGATTACAAAGGAGGCCCCAGGATTGCAAAGGAGGCCCCCAGGAACGCCAAGGAGGCCTCCAGTATTACAAAGGAGGCCCCCAGGATTGCAAAGGAGGCCCCCAAGATTGCAAAGGAGGCCTCCAGGATTACAAAGGAGGCACTCAGGATTGAAAAGGAGGTCCACAATATTGCAAAGGAGGCCCCCAGGATTGCAAAGGAGGCCCCCAGGATTGCAAAGGAGGACTTCAGGATTGCACAGGAGGCCCCCAGGAATGAACAGGAAGTCCCCAGGATTGCAAAGGAGGCCTCCAGGATTGCAAAGAAGGCCCCAGGATTGCAAAGGAGGCCCCAGGATTGCAAAGGTGGCCCAATACGGGAAGGGAGACCTCAGAAAATGAGAGGAGGCCCAAAGACGGAATATAAAGCCAGTGGATATGAGATGAGGTTTCGGAGACGAAAAAGCAGTCCCTAAAACGGGTAAGGTTCCACCAAGATAGAAAAGGATGATCCTGAAAAGTGGCAGGAAGCACCTAATTCGGAAGAGGGCGATATAAGATTGGAAATGAGACCCTATGATAAACGAGGAAGCCCCTAAAATATGAGAGAAGGGCAATTAGATAAGAGGGATGGCTCCCAGGCGAGAAAGAAGGCTTCAAGACCGGTAAGAGGGTCCCCAGGAAATGACAAGGTAACTGAGATAGGAAAGGTTGCTTGTAATTTGGGAGAGGAGGTACCAGAGAGAGAACAGGAATCCACCAGGAGATCAGAGGCCACCCTTAAAATGGGCAAAGATATAATCAAAACGTAGAACAGGATGCTCCGAAGACGTGAGAGGAGGCCCCTAATTTGAAAAAGAAAGCCTCTAGAAGAGAAAAGGAGGTCCCTGCCGGACTCGAGAGAAGTCCCTCGAGATCGAGTAGGAGGTTTCCAGGGCCGAATGAAGCCCCGACGACCGGAAGGAATTCCCAGGAAATGAGAGAAGGCACTTAAGATGGGAGTGGCAGGTAGCAGGTATGGAACGAGGCGAGGTTTCCAAATTGAAGATCCCTCAAGACGGGTAAGCTTTGCGAGGACAAAGGAGGCCCACGAGGCGTGGCAGGAGGCCCCTAATTTAGCAGAGGATGCCCTTGGAACATGAGAGGAAGCCCCACGCCACGTTAAAGGGGCCTTAGGATGTGGGAGGACGCCCTCCAAAACGGGAGAAGAGGACCATTGAATATGGAGGAGGGTAGGATGCACGAGAAGACGTCCAAAAGCCGGTAAAAGGCTCCAGGAAATGAGGCGAGACCCCTAAGACGCGAGAGGAGATCTATAATTTGCAAGAAGCCCCTGAAATGCCAGGAATCGTGCCGGGGTACTTGAAAATCACGATATGGGCCAAAAAAGATCCGGCCGGGGCCCCTGAATATCACGCTGAGCCTAGGGGTACCAAAAATTCACGCTCGGACCATGAAAATCACGCTAGGGGCACGATAGGTAGTACCGTTCCCCAACAGTATCATTGGGATACAAATGAAGCCGGGGCAACGAAAAACAATCCGGACATGGATAATCACTCTGGGGCCCCAACAAGGACACCAAAAGCATCAAAAACGTATTGGACACCCACAAAGTGTCTAGGTCGCTAAAACTCGAGCTAGGGATCCAAGCAAATGACGTCGGGACATAAAGGATTACATTGGACTATAAAAAAGTCGCGTCGCAGCCCTTGAAAATCTCACTGGACCACAAAAAGGTCGCGCCTGGACCCAAAATGTTACAGCTGCCCCAAAAAATCAATTATCAACCGGAATGTCACTCTGCTCCACAAAAAAAAATCGGGTCAAAGTCCCTCCAAAACCCGTTGGGCACTGGAAAAAAACGTGTCAGGGCACCGAAAAAAATCGCACCTGGAAACCGAAGAATCGTACCAGGACCGAAAAATATCGCACAAGGACCTTTAAGAAAATAGAACTCGATGTCCAAAAGTTCACACCGAGTCTCGATAGAATCGACCCCAGCACCGGCAAATTAAGAACAGGTCCGGAAAAAATTGCCCCGAGGGCATTTATACTCCGAAAGGTGCCATCGGCTGAAAAAAGTCCTTTGGTGGCCGCAGTGACATATCAAAAGGGCAAATGCCCCCTCCCTCCTAAGAGGGGTATGCTCCCAAGAATCGAGCCGAGGCCCCAAAAAATCGCGCTGGGGCCACACAAATTCGCGTCGGTCCACCAGAATTCGCATAGAGACTCCTAGTAAATACGCCGGGCCCCAGAAAACTCGCTCCGAGGCACAAAAATCTGCAACAGGAACCGCCGAGATCGCGCTGGGATCACAGCTAGGTACAACGCGCCCCGCAAACTCGAACCGGTCCCACCAAATTTCGCGCTCGGACCCACAATTCCCATCGGTAGTACAAAAATTTGGTCTGGGCATAAAAAATAACGTCGGGGCTGCCAACAATTGGCGTCTAGGGCCCCATATAGGCACCGTGTGACCCCCAAAGTCGCGGAGTTTCTTTCTTTATCTCTCCAAAGTTTCTTTATCCGAAAAATAAAGCCGGAGCCCTCCAAAATAATGAGGGATTCCAAAAAAGCCCAGGTCAGGACAATGGTTCTGGAGCACCGAACATGTCATCAGATGCCTTGACAAATCGCGTACGGCATCGAAAAACATACCGGAGCTCGAAGAAAATCGAGGTGAGATACAAAAACATGGCGCCAGGGACTCGAAAAAATCAGGCCGGGATTTGGAATTTAAAGAAAATTAAGAAGAGATCCATAAAATCGCGTTGAGCCCAGATAACTGGCGTTGGGTCCCGGAACCACGCGCCTGGACGCGATAAGTCGCGATAGAACCCAGAAAAAGCCCCGAAATCGTACCGGGACACCACAAATGTGCGTCAGAAGCCCCAAATGAACACAGCGGGACCCTAAGAGCACAACGAGGACCGAGAATGCGACTGGCCCTCCAAAGCGCAGTCTCGCAAAAAGCGACAGGACCCGAAAACATGTGTTGTAACCATAACTATATATACCGGGAACTCTAAAAAAAACATCATTTAAAAAAAACACCGGAAGCTCTCAAGGCATACAGGGACCATATGACTGCACAAGGGCCTGAAAAGAGGCTGGGGCCGCAAAAAGCAACATGGTCCGAAACGAACAAAAATGCCGGGCACTAAGTAAACACATCGAGATCTTTGAAAGCGTCCCGACAACTAAAAAGTCTTCGGTGCACAAAAAAGCAACAAACTCTAATACGAGCAGTAGTTTCGAAAATGCGTTGGATCTCTAACAAAAATGGATTGGAGCCCTAAGACACATCCGTAGACGAAGAAATACGAAACGGGTTCAAAGAAGTACACTCAGGCTGGGCCTCGGTTCGGTAGCCCACCTGGAAAAATTTTTAATCAAAGATATGAGGTGAATCAAAGCTCAGGGGGTATCCGCATTTCTTTTTCCATCAAATATGGGAAGTATGGAACTAAGGATCGAATTTAAGTCCTCGAATTTGCGCAGCCGCGAACGACCATACGAAGCATTTTATCACGTCAGATATGGCACAAGTCTAATAAAATGAAAAATAACCAAAGGAAAGGGGGCCAGCCAAATCCGTAGCATCGCCCCGAAGTGTGGCGAATGCGCCGAATGCGCAACCAGATGGGTGTGCACGTGCAATAACGTTGGAGGCGTGGCGACCGGGCACTATGAACTGGAATGTCTGAAATTGGGAAATTTTATATTTTAAAGTGATTTGCGTAGGTGTAATTTCAGCAGTACGAGGTGACTTGTCAAGGGATACCAAAATAATACATTCGAACAGGGTGGGGAGCTAAGGTTGAAATCAGACGAATCAGAAACGATAGTGATAGATTAGGCCCCTCCACAGGATAATCCAGTCGATCACTAATTATTGTATTTAAAATGGTCCCCTTTGACAAAATAGTGGTCTAAATCGGAAAACTTACGTCCATGGAGCAAGGTCAACATTTCGGGGGAAACTTCCCCCTCACAAACATACAAAACAACACCGGTGCCCCATATTAAATGGGAGGAACGATGTTTTAAAACGTATTTCTTCCTACCAAGTTGTCTTCTGTGATTACAGCCTGCATGATTAAAGCTTCCCAGCTTCAGTACCTTCTCAACGACACAATTTACAAAACAGTACAGCACAGCGATAACCATGGGCGTTTAGGCGTGGAATTCGAAGGTTTTGCATTATTTATGCATTATCATTGTTACATTGTTGCATTGCCATTGATGCATTGTTGTTCAATGCTTGTTCTTGCCGTGAATTTATTCGCGGAGGATTTATTATCTTAGCTTCTGTGCCAAGTGCCTTGCAGCCAGCACCAAATGTTATAAGAAAAGAAGAAATAAATCCCTAAGATGACGATCAGAAAACCAATTCAATTCACTTCTTGTTGTCGCATCCGCGAAATTGTCGTTCGAGGACTGAGAAATGATCGTTTAAGCTTGTTTATGAGATCAAGCTGGTGGGAATTACTAACAGTAGTGATGAGCCTAGCTATATTCAGTTAATCTTGGTGGACATAGAAGTGGGTTGATCAATGGGATATCTTTCAGATATGCTCAGCACGAGCCCCACCAGCTCGCTACAATCTAGAGGCCAGTGGGAAGATTCTTCTCGTCGATAAAGCATAAAGATATTGGTTTGTTTTGGCACTGACGTATTTATCCACATTTGCTTATTTATACCCTGGTATGGCTTAGTTCTCAGCAAAAAAAATGATTCTTGCTATTGCGTTTTGCGTAAATGATGCACCATGCCAAGAACAAACAAGACATCAATATGAAATCATGTTCCCATTCGGGAACCATGCTAAGAGATTAAAAAGCAATAGGAGGCCCTAACACAGGACCTACTGGAACAGTGTAATTTGCCAAATATTTCCCAGAATAGAACAGGTGCCAAGGAAAAAAGCAGTGCTAAAGAAATGTCTTGGACGTTACTTTATGGAATTATACAAATCAAACGAAAACTGAAGACAGAATCTAGTTCATATAATTCATAAAGATAACTTAAAAAAAGTCTACCTTGCCATAGAGGATGTCATTGTTGATGATATATGGCAACACAGAAAGGTATGATGTGCCTGAATGAATGTGTTTTTTTTCTTTTTTTTGTGATGGATTATTTTGTCAGGTTCGTATTCACCCATGCATATTCTGTGTAATAATTTTTTTTTTTTAAACAGTGGAGGCCCCCTTTTGGGGAACAGGAGGCCCCCTATGAACATTGCCCCCCCTGGAAGAATTTCGTGGCGACGCCACTGCTTAATAGGCTCATGTGACGAGGGGTGGAGGCTTGTGTTGCAAAGGTGGAGAAGTCGTGACCACCACCTTCTCACATCGCATATGGCCCACAGCCACATGGGTGCACTAGAATGCTGGATTTACTGCAAAATGTTCACTTTCGCGAACAAATGTAAGCTGGTCATGCCTGAAGTTCGTCATTTATAATTTAAACTACGGTAGAATGAGGGCAACGGCGGCATCTGTGTTTCTTTCACTTAATTGTGCTACTGGAGTTATCTTCAAACGTTAATATAATATGAACCTGCGACGTTGAACCAAAACGACTGTGTCGATGATAGGGCCCAGGTTGGCGGCACGCGCCATTTTGAGGCCAACGTAGATCAGCGTTTCGGTAGAGAAACGCATTGATTTCAGCACAAAACTAAACATCCCGCTTGATGGGTTATATGAATATTACCAGATCATGTCGTAAAACGTGCCCTAATTATGGCTCTTGTGGGTAGACAAAATTCGGATCACTAGGTCTTAAACTCCGGTGGTATGTTTAGATTAAATAAGATGATGTTCCTCCTACATGAACGTTGTCGTGAAGTAGACATCTGATTCATTATCGGATTCTCCTGGCCTCAACATAGTAGTGGACACAAAAAATCGCAAGCCAACATCTGCGCTGTTTCTTCCCCTAATAATAAAAGATATCCATCGGAGACATTTATCGATAAAATCCGATAAAGCGATCGACAAAGCTCAAATGCAGATAATGGACAAAAATGGACGAAATGTCGTCTCTTGCCACGCCATGCCTCATGCCAAAATACCCTCACAACACTGACACCATACAAATCAGAGATATAGAGAATCATATGCATCGTCACTTGTACCTACTCTTAATTTTGACGAGACCTGTGCCTTCCAAAGGCCAACACAGGGTGTACTCGGTGCATGTGCCCACTTTCATGAACATATTGCGCCCCTCTGGTCAAGAAAGGCTCCCTCCAGGAATGTTCCACTGCACCCCGCTCCGCTCAACTGATTTTTCGGCTAAAGGTGTCCGTGTGGTCCTTTTGAACGGAAAGGATCGAGTATGCTCAAGTGCACCCCCTCCTCTGCTCAACGAATTTCCCCCCCGAAGGCGCCCCTCTGAGGACATGTCGCTCCATCTCGAGACGAGTGCCCCTCCCCCCCCCATGGAAATTCCTGGACCCGCCTCTGGTACCTTCAACCGGTTCCGGAAACACCACCGAACGGGCCGGCGGCCGGTAGTGCCGATGCCAGAGCCAGATCCGCCAGCCCCGCATGCTGCACCGTCAGGTTCACCTGCATCACGAGGCAGGCTGTACCGCCACACACGAGAGTTCGGCGGCGCAGCCTACAAGGATCCTCCGCTGCGTCGGCTCAGACCTGCCGGCCGGGGCTGGTGGTATATTGGATATATGTCTATATATGTGCGTGAGTGTATGCATCGATATGTATATGGACCATCGGCTCGGACTTCGGAGAACATACACACCTTTAGGCGAACACATGATCGACAAACATTCTAACATGGAACCCAGCGACACTAACACAAACTTCAAAGTATAAATTCTAGCAACAGCCAGGGACAACGCTGATCTGAAGGTCCTCGAATCTCTACATATACGTAATCTACGGCCGCAACTAAACACGCAAACGACGTCTTGGTCATATCACATAAATTTACATAAACATAAATTATATATAGTATGTATTACGTGTTATATTGGATATATGTCTATATATGTGCGTGAGAGTATGCATCGATATGTATATGGACCATCGGTTCGGGCTTCCTCAGAGGATTCCTTCTTGACATAGATTGTTTCTGGTTTGGAGTTTCTGTGAGTGTCTGCACCACTGAGGAGGCTTTTCTGCTTTCCACGTGTCTTTTTGCACGCTTTTTCCCGCGTGCTTTTGTCAATTTTTTAGGCTTAAGCTTTTTCATCACTCCTGACGATGGTCCCTGGCCGAAACGTTGAGTAATAAAGTATAACCTTTAAAAAAGAAAAGAAAAAAAAGAAAAAAAAGACTCCTGACGATGGTCCCTGGTCCAAACGTTGAGTAATAAAGTATAATCTTTATCGTTACTTTTGATATCAACTCAGCACCTCCTGGTATATTGAAGATCGTATATTTTCGTTACACGTAATGTCTAAAACCCAGGAACATCTAAGAGCCATTCTTCGTTGTATTATACTTTTTATTAAACGATATAGGGCTAGTTAAAATCTCAGAAAATTTGGTGGTGAGCATGTCTCCCGGCCCAAAGATTTTACCTTCCTGCTTGTCGTTTGGCTGGTTCGAACACAATCTATTCTTAATAAGCTTCTCATAGAGAACATGTGCTGTACGCAAATGCAGCAGACTTCTTCACACCTCATCACCTCCTCCTGTGTGATGGCTTAATCAATATCGAGCTACACTGTGAACATTTTGAACAGTTTGAATAGGGGACGAGTGGTCCATGGGTAAGATGCTCGTCTCACACTCGAAAGGTTGGGGTTCGAGTCTCACCTGTCGCTACTCTTCGCCCGCGACCAATCGGTGTGAGAGATTGGCGACGCTACATGACTCAACCGTCAACGTGTCATAAAACCAATAACCAACGAACAGTTCGAATAATTAATTTGCAAAACAATAGCAGCTTTCTTTTCACACCAGCACATGCGAAGTGTGTTTATTGACAAATGTGGTGATAATAGGTCACAATACTACCTTACATCCGAGGATCCAAGGTTTGTTTATGTCCAAACTCTGCCAGCTGGGCACAGTTAATACCATCCAACATAGCGTATTCCAAATAAATTGGAATAAACTGGCTAGGAAAACGAATTTGGGTTTGTTGTGGGTAAACGAGGGCCACAAATTTGAACTATGCGTGCAAAATACCGTCAGACAACTGTGAAGCATATCGTGACGCTCAGGTTCACATGAAGCCACTTGATCACACTTTGTCTCCCTGGATCTGAAATCCACTTAACAGCTAAGAACAAAAGCGTTGCTTTTGAGGTACTCGAGTTCCTGCAGCCCGATGGCCAGTACTAGGCGAGTTTGACCTGGCAGCAGCCTCTCCAGCACGGTGCGGAGAGAATACCGTCCTCTCGCGAGCTTATCCTTAGAAGAAAATCCGCCGGCTCCTACTCCACCAGGAGTGCCTGGAGGGTCAGAACTACAGGAGGAAGGAGCCCGAATGATAGGCCGGGATTCAACCGCAGCAAGGCGGAACCTGTCGCTGCAGCGAACCCGGGCTCACCAACCCATGTCAATCCAACTGATGAGCCAAAGTTCGCTACCAAACTAGGTGATCGTGCAGAGTGGAGCTTTTGCCCGTGGTGGCAGGCGTTCAAAACCTCTCCAGCAGTTCCTGTATTTGACGTTCAAATGAGGGAATCGGAATTTAAAAAAATGCATAGACGAAATTGAATTTAGGCTGCTACATACTTCGGAGGAAAAAATAAGGAAAGTATTTTTCTAACACACCATGCTGGCATCTCGATCTGCCTTTGATCAAAACCGGTTTCTGATATGATATTGAATGTTTAACTGAAATACCTTTGGATGCTAATACTGGAACTGCCGAGTGGGGGGCAAACCTTTTCCTCTCCCTCATGTTTTTTCCAGCATATCCGCCAAACTCGCACCACGATCGCACTTAAATTTGTCATGTCTTCTGATAATTGAATAGCGGATCTATTCAACTTCTAATGTTTGTCTCGTGGTCCAGGGTCACGAGCTAGATGAAGTCAAACTCAGGTCACGGGTTTCGATAAGTGTAGTTCTTAGAGTACCCTCCAAGTGTTGTCAAAATGGGGTTTCAATGATACCAAGTTTCTTATATACTATCTATGCTTATTTTGGCAAAGAAAAACACAACAATAGATGAAATGATACCAGATCAGGCTATTTGGTGAGTGCAAGGACAAAAACTAATATTTTGTTTCCATCCTCAGAGCTTCCAGTCTAACAACTATAGCGCACAAACTGAGCTATATGTGGCAGAAGACGTTGTGTGCTATAAGTGCACAAAGTTTAAGATTCATATCCGTCAGGTCATGAGTACATGACTCAAAGCGTGCATCTGTGCCGCTCTGCAGAAATAACTAATTGTTGACATTGACCACCCTTTTTAGACAGCTGTATGATAGCACTTGTTCTTATTATATGAGTTGACATGTCTTATACGCGCATTGCAATGCACACATTCTGTCAATGTCACTCTAGGTTAATGTCCCAGGTAGCTCGGGATAACCCAGCTTGATCCACTTTTCAGACAATCGACTTCTAGGGTATGTCTCGTGTGTCTGGGTGCGGCTGCAAGGAGCATGCTGCATGATCCAGGGGTAGTTGTATCGCTGGACTCGAATTCAGCACTCTTTTTCCACCTGGTATCAAAATTATAGGAATAAGACATAGGTCATCCCAGGTCAATGAAAACGGTGACCATGTGTGATCCAAGTTACCGATATGGAACAAGTTGTTTTCTACCGTAGTTTTCGATGCTGAATTATAATTCACTGCTCCTTTTACCTTCGAGATGCACAAATTATAGAACTCGATAATGTGTGAATAGTATATGAATTAGTAGTGTATTAATATAATGGATATCCATGTTGCGGCGTCACGTGTGCTTGCCAATCACAGGAGAGCATGCTGGACGTCGAAGCGTTATCTTGAACGGCGTATAAGTTATCTTAGAAAACCGTAGGGGCTCAAATAGACCTTCCACCCCGCTCTGCAAGAGCGCAGCATCCATGTTTTAATCACGATCGTGCCTGAAGGGATTAATTCAACCCCCATTTCCCCAAGGTTTATACCCGGTCATGGAAAAACGGCCCAAGCTAGTGAGGTGCCCCTCTACATAGTTGATGGGCATCCATTGCCGAAATCAGCATGCAAAAAGTGAAGATGTCATGCTAGGTCACTGAGTTGTGACGTCATGCTAGGTCGTCGCGTTGTGATGTCATGCTAAGTCGTCGAGTTGTGACATCATGCTAGGCTAAAGTATTGTGACGTCATGGTAGGTCGCCAAGCTGTGATGTCATGCTAGGTCACCGAGTTGGGACGCCATTCTAGGTCACTGAGTGGTGACACCATGCTAGGTCACCGCGTGGTGACACCATGCTAGGTCACCGAGTGGCGACGCCATGGTAGGTCACCGAGTGGTGACACTATGATAGGTCACCGAGTGGTGAGGCCATGCTAGGCCACCGAGTGGTGACACCATGCTAGGTCACCGAGCGATGACACCATGCTAGGTCACCGAGTTGTGACGACGTGCTAGGTGACCGAGTGGTGACACCATGCTAGGTCACCGAGTGGTGACGCCATGGTAGGTCACCGAGTGGTGACACCATGATAGGTCACCGAGTGGTGACGCCATGCTAGGTCACCGAGTGGTGACACCATGCTAGGTCACCGAGCGGTGACACCATGCTAGGTCACCGAGTTGTGACGACGTGCTAGGTGACCGAGTGGTGACACCATGCTAGGTCACCGAGTGGTGACGACGTGCTAGGTTACCGAGTGGTGACACCATGCTAGGTCACCGAGTGGTGACGACGTGCTAGGTGACCGAGTGGTGACACCATGCTAGGTCACCGAGTTGTGACGACGTGCTAGGTGACCGAGTGGTGACACCATGCTAGGTGACCGAGTGGTGACACCATGCTAGGTCACCGAGTGGTGACACCATGCTAGGTCACCGAGTGCTGACACCATGCTAGGTGACCGAGTGGTGACACCATGCTAGGTGACCGAGTGGTGACACCATGCTAGGTCACCGAGTGGTGACACCATGCTAGGTCACCGAGTGGTGACGGCCCAATGGCAGGACAGCTTTCGCCGAAATCGCGAAATATCGGCAAGTAATCTCACCACAAACGTCTGATGTTCTATTTGGTAGAGTGATGGACAAATGAGCTAACTTGCATACCTTGGCCATTGAACTTCACACGATCATTCGAAGGTATGACTAAACTTGACATTGGATGACCTTTTTAGGCTTCTGAGTCAATTTGAGGTTAGTTTTGATGCTGAACTTGAACTTGGCGCTCCTTCATACCACATGTACGATACAATTGTCTGTAACTATTTCAGAAGTATCCAAATATAGGTGAGTAATTCGGCTTCATTTGACCTTTGACCTATAGGTCAAAACACTTCAAATTGCATTTCGTTTTTATGCCACCGGACAGAGCAATATTATGCTAACAGTGAAGACCTATCTCGGTTATTGTGTTTGGATAGGAAACGATTACACGCGAAATTTCTCGACTTTAGCAAAACGGGCGTTTTTTTAGCTGACATGGGAGGCTAACCATTCGCCCGAAGAATGCAGATCGGGTATCAATTGGGAGATATCACGTGCTTGTTTCAGTTCAATCTCGCTATGTCGCTCAGTTTGAAAGTGCTATGGGTCGCAACAATTATCCGTGCACTGGAGAGGGTGGCAAAATATCGGGCATGTGAAATTATTTTTATAAATACGCTAGGAGAGCCGAACACCCAGAAAACGTCCCTTCAGAAATATGACTCGCTCGCAAGAGCCACGCGGAGCGATTAGCCAGTGTACTGCGCTGACCAGAACGACGGGCCGCAGCTGACAGGCGGCAGTCAGACAGGCAGCAGTCAGACAGGCAGCAGTCAGACGAGCAGCAGTCAGACAGGCAGCAGTCAGACAGGCAGCAGTCAGACAGGCAGCAGTCAGACAGGCAGCAGTCAGACAGGTAGCAGTCAGACAGGCAGCAGTCAGACAGGCAGCAGTCAGACGAGCAGCAGTCAGACGGGCCGCAGCTGACAGGCGGCAGTCAGACAGGCAGCAATCAGACAGGCAGCAGTCAGACAGGAAACAGTCAGACGAGCAGCAGTCAGACAGGCAGCAGTCAGACAGGCAGCAGTCAGACAGGCAGCAGTCAGACAGGCAGCAGTCAGACGGGCAGCAGTCAGACAGGCAGCAGTCAGACAGGCAGCAGTCAGACGGGCAGCAGTCAGACAGGCAGCAGTCAGACGGGCAGCAGTCAGACGAGCAGCAGTCAGACAGGCAGCAGTCAGACGGGCAGCAGTCAGACAGGCAGCAGTCAGACGAGCAGCAGTCAGACGAGCAGCAGTCAGACAGGTAGCAGTCAGACAGGCAGCAGTCAGACAGGCAGCAGTCAGACGAGCAGCAGTCAGACGAGCAGCAGTCAGACAGGCAGCAGTCAGACGAGCAGCAGTCAGACGGGCAGCAGTCAGACAGGCAGCAGTCAGACGAGCAGCAGTCAGACAGGCAGCAGTCAGACAGGCAGCAGTCAGACGAGCAGCAGTCAGACAGGCAGCAGTCAGACAGGCAGCAGTCAGACGAGCAGCAGTCAGACAGGCAGCAGTCAGACAGGCAGCACCGGGTGGGCAGCAGTCAGACAGGCAGCAGTCAGACGAGCAGCAGTCAGACAGGCAGCAGTCAGACAGGCAGCAGTCAGACGAGCAGCAGTCAGACGGGCAGCAGTCAGATAGGCAGCAGTCAGACAGGCAGCAGTCAGACGAGCAGCAGTCAGACAGGCAGCAGTCAGACGAGCAGCAGTCAGACAGGCAGCAGTCAGACAGGTAGCAGTCAGACAGGCGCAGTCAGACGGGCAGCACCGGGCGGGCAGCAGTCAGACAGGCAGCAATCAGATAGGCAGCAGTCAGACGAGCAGCAGTCAGACAGGCAGCAGTCAGACAGGTAGCAGCGGACGGGCAGCAGCGGGCGGGCAGCAGTCCGACAGGCAGCAGTCAGACGAGCAGCAGTCAGACAGGCAGCACCGGGCGGGCGGCAGTCAGATAGGCAGCAGTCAGACAGGTAGCAGCGGACGGGCAGCAGTCAGACGGGCAGCAGTCAGACGGGCAGCAGTCAGACGAGCAGCAGTCAGACAGGCAGCAGTCAGACAGGTAGCAGCGGACGGGCAGCAGTCAGATGGGCAGCAGTCAGACGAGCAGCAGTCAGACGGGCAGCAGTCAGACGAGCAGCAGTCAGACAGGTAGCAGCGAACGGGCAGCAGTCAGACGGGCAGCAGTCAGACGGGCAGCAGTCAGACGGGCAGCAGTCAGACGGGCAGCAGCGGACGGGAAGCAGTAGAACTGGAAGCAGTCGGACGGGCAGCATGAGTGCAACTATTGTGGATTGCACGAGATGACACGTACCTCACAGACACGCAGAGTGCTCGGCGACTGGCCGTCTGTCGACAGTACGCCTCTCTGACGTCACTGACGTCGCTGACATCACCGGTGCTGCCGGCACACAGCCGGCCTGGCGTGGCGTACAGCTGTGTTGCGAAACGAGGCCGTGTCAGCGGTGATTGGTCTGCTCGAGCTAGGTGAGGCCTGCCGGCGAAGGTCACCGGGTGAGTGTGTGGTTCTGCCGGGCCCAGAGCATGTATCTTGCACAAGGTCACATGTCTCTGCACTTCCTTGATGGCGCTCTCGATAATCAAAAGATGGAAAGTCCGATTGATAAAAATATACATGTATGTATTTGCATGTATATGTATATATATATATATATATATATATATATATATATATATTCCGTACATAACATATTCATACGACACATCAGCATAGGCTAGAACGTGCTGCATCTCAATTTTACCTTGAAATGTTTCTGTATTTCTCGGCTTAGACGTATGGCGTGAGAAAGCTGATTTTCAAAGCAAATGAGTTGCTGCCACCATGACTTAGTGCCCATCACTCACCTTAATGTCTAGTCTTTTTATGCATTTGTTTGCGATATATATATATATATATGTAATAAATGTGATCGTATGTTACGTAAGCATTGGTTCAGTTTAGGATCACAAATCCAAATGACAACATTCCGCGAAAAGTTAGCCCTGATCGGGTCCGATGGCTGATGATAAGATGGTATGTCATCTATCCCTGATGGCACATCATACATCTGCTCATCAATAACGCCCGCTATATGCATCACGGATTCGGCGCATCCAAGCGCTAGCTCGACCACAGCCGTACACATCTCGATAGCCACCCCGCACACACAAATCTTCGTTGGAACTCCTATTTGTCAATTGCAATGGCTATGAAATCTCTATTCGGTCACAAATGGTAAACCGGCTGATCGATAGACCATTGTGTAGGTCTGCCGATCAGCGCTCAAGTCGACGATATATATAGCACGGTAGTCGACAGTCAGCACGATAGTCGACGATATAGGCTGCCGGTGCTATCGGGATTACATAGATCAGCTTAACTACATACGTTTCATATTGATGTTGCCTGATGTTGGTTGCATTGCAAACCTTTATTTTGATGCATATAACCTTCAAAATTATCCATCCAATTCCATGGTTGGACACGCCTGTGATTTTCTGAGCTTTAATTTACTCCTATGTATGTGCAACGAACACTCCTCTTAAGCACCCACTGGGACCCTGCCAGCGCGACCTGACCAGGTCTGGCCGGCCAGATCAGACCA